>JANPWX010000380.1:722160-765770 GCA_024734555.1 Trochalopteron elliotii
CATCACTTCTTGGGATCACACCTCGTGCTAAATTAGCCGGAGGGTGCACGGCGTTCCTGTTTTGCCCTACCCAAGCCTCCGGTAGGAGGTGCCGTGCCTACCGGGCTCTGTTTGCCTACCTGTCGAATGGGTCTGCTGCACCGGGGACTAGTGCTATTGCAGAGTGAAAGGGCTCTGTACAGTGCCGTGTCTGCAAAGCATTTCTCTGCGAGGAAGTAGTAATACTAATAATTAGCCATATTAATGCTAATCTGGAAAATTGAAGACTAATTCAATTCTGTTCTACACCTTTGTGTAAAATGAATTTTGGGATCAGCAGAGAACAAGGCTACTCATACCATTGGATTTTTAAGTTCTTTTGTAGTTTGGGTTTGGTTGTTTCTTTTTTTTCCCCCAGTAAATACGTATTTGGGCAATGAAGGAAGTCAGGAGGCCAGAGATAATACAGAAAGATGTCTTAGTGTCCACAATGTTGCCAGGTGTTTGGGATGTTACTGTTGCAAAACTGAAACTGACGATAATGACACAGGAGTGTAATTTTTTTGTATATAAAAATGTTCCTGAACCCTTTACTGAAAGTTATTTAGAAATAAAAGAGTTTTCTGAGTATTGCTCCAACTGTGAGTATTGCTTACCTACAAAGGAGGCCCAGATCTGGGCCTGTCATCAGTGCAGCTGTAAGGATGTGACAGGATTCACTGGATCTACTGTTAAGGATATGTACTACTACTCTGTGACTGAACATGCACCTTTCACTGAAGCGGTGTGGTCATTTTGCCTGTAGTATCCCAGAGAGGTACAAACAAAACTGTGTGAGGTTATCTCTTCCTTCTTGTGCAGGAAACACTTTCCCTTATTGATTTTTGCAAATATTTCAGTGTTAACTGAGATAAATCCAACATCTTCCTGATTTGGATGCAAATTTGCTGAATAAATGCAAAGAATGTCTATTACTGCTCTCAAGAGAGTTGTTAATATGCACAATTTTCTTCTGACAGTTTTTTTGCAAGACTGCATTTCTTTTCCAGAGATTCTGAAGGAACACAATTTTTCATCCCAAATTGAAAAAAAGAATCTACTACATTTGGTTTATAAGATTACATAAAATTGCAAGTAAAACTCATCTTACTGTGTTCAAAACAGAGAGGGAAATGACACCTCTGCTCCAGGTTTAAAGATCAATCTTCTAAAAATCCCTCTGCATGTTATAAACCCCACTAAAATCAGTAAGGTGTGTGCATGCACTCCACTGATGTTGCTTCATTCTAAATGTTTAAAATTTCGCTAGAAACAAGCCACAGCTCTACCATTTTGCTTTATTTCCCAAGCATCTGTAGCCTGGAGGACTTTGATGTGTGAGGGTTCTTTATAATGTATTCTTGCCAAAGCCCAAAAGAAAAAGAGATCACCCTTCTACATCTCAAGTTAGATATTATATGCTTTAAATGTGAAGTAGCAGACTTCTTCTTACATTACCCTTCCAACTTCATTAATTAGTGATGTCTCTGAGCCTATTTATAGTAATTTCATCAACTGACAGTGTAATTGTAAACAGTGTAACTGCATGTTCTGGAGATTTTTTTTTTACTTACACAAATTACGTAAGTAATTTAATAAAAGTAATTATATAAATGGTAAGTACAAGTTGAATTACTTGATATCCTGCACCTCCACTACAAACATAAACCTCAAGATGAAGTTTAAAAGCATGTGGAGAAAGTTTCAAGAATCCTGGTTAAACATCAAATCCGAGCTATGTTGTCTTGTTCTTACTGTTTTCCTATTGCGATCTGCTGTTTAGCTGGCATGACTTGGGCTGAGTATTGCCAACATCAGTTAACTAGGCATAACCAAATAGAACAGGAGTAATGAAGGAAGTTCCGTTGTGAGAAGAACAGTAAGTCTGAACACCAGGATTTTTCAAATGTACAGGAGATAGTTGCATACTTTTTATTTAGACTTTGGAAAATCTCAGCAGCAGTTTCTATGTATGTGTTCCTATTTTTTCTGTGTTTGTCACAGAATCTGCAAGGAATACTGTGAAATCAGTGCCTAACAACTTGTATGATCACATGTGTTTTTCTCCTATCAAAGGTCTTATAAATTGCCTCCTTTCCCTCTGGTGCATCTTGGAATTCAAGAAGCATTTTTATAAATGTGTGTTTATGTGCACTTTTTTGTTTACTTTCTGCATTTCTTTCAGCCTGTGTATCATAAAACAACAAGCAACTTTCACTTTTTTAGTTTCACTTTTAGACTGTAGTTACGGTAAAGTTTCAAATGCAGCTGTGCTATTTTTATAATTGAACATCAGGTGAATTTTGGTATTTTGGCCAGAAATGTTTTTAATAAATATTGTTAACACGTCTGAATCAAAATAAAAATGTATGCTTTCCTTTAATGTAGACTTCCTCACAAGGTCCTCATAAAAGGAGATAAGAAGATTGATTAAAAGTTCTTGGGAAGGAGGCAGGAGATCAGGGTTTAATGCTTTTTTATCGTGTATCAAGTCATTTAGAGCCAGATATTTAGCCACATTCCCCTACCTGTGGATACAAATTATGTCCAACCATGTGCATTAACATTTTTGTTCCAGTAACCTGTTGAGTGTGTGAGGGCCAGGCTGGTGTCTTCCCGAGGGATACCTGCCTCAGAGGTAGCTGGATATGTTACCACCCAGATTTGTATGTGTGCCGGAAATCCAAGAACAGCAAACACTTAGGTGTGAGTGGCAACCAACTCCCCTGCTGAAAATGGACATAGCCTGGTCCTGGGTAAGGCCAAAACAGATGGAGGCCAGCAGGAGATGCAGTTACCTCCACACCATCATACTCATGTTTTCTTGCAGTCAGGCTGGAAAGCCAGAGACAGGGTAGGAAGCTGACTGGAAACTTTTAGCAGCTGGCAACAAGATCTCTCCTGGGATATGCATCCCTGTGCTTGGAGAAAGGAGTGCTCTTCTGGCTCCTACTCCAGCAGTGGAGATGGTGTAGCCTAGGTCTTCAAGTCTGTACCTCTGGTTTCTGCACATGCAGGTTTTGAACCCTCTAGACCACTGTTGCCCTGATTACATCAGAGCACCTACACTGAAAATCCAGTGCATTCTGGTGTACAACAGAAATAAGATAGCAGTGGTTCAGACTTACCAGTTGATTGCATTATATCTTTTTCTCTATTCATTTTGAAAGTATAGTTGACCTTAGGTCAAGTAGCAATAAGAATTCAATGATAAGGTGAAACTGAATCAATTGAAATTTTATAGAACTTGATGAAATTAGGATCTTGAGTGAGGGAGCAAAAGTAAACCTTGCACTCTTCAGCAGAGGCTCTTTTTTGTGGTAAACCCTCTTTGTTTGTGTATGGCTTGGAAGGATAGTAATGCCTGAGGCCTTCCAACTGCAAAAATAGCTTACTATGGGAACTGAACATATGTTGTACAAAAGCTGTTTTTTCATTTGTTCTGAAACAGCACAATACAGTAGGTGCAAAAGGGGGCGTGGGGCAAGTGGTCCCAGATCTTTGGACGCAGCAGAACCCCACGTCCAGTTGGCTGCCCAAGCAGGGTGAGCTCAGTGGTGTTCCAAGCATAGGGCGTCCTCTGAAAACTAGCCTTTCCATGTAATGCCCTACTTCATCACACAGAACAATCTATTTTCTTTTTAAAATGCAGTACTAACAATAAGAAGCATTCATTGCACATATTGCAGCTTCATCTTTTTAACCTGCAGCAGAGCACTGACATGCAAAGTGATAGAAAATTTGCAATATGATGGGGTATTGACTTTGTATGTTACCAGAATACCTGGAGAAATACAGCCTTTCCAACTACTTTTGTCACACATGAGACTATGTGATTTCTTGACTTCATTTTTATTGCTAGCAACTGTCCCTTGAAAGGCCATAATGATGTTTATTTATTTTTATATATAAATATGATGTGATAAAAATATTAGACACATTTGATTAATAACAGAAGAGAGGACAAATAAGTGTAAACATAGGCAAATAAGCTTATTTCCTTAAATGATTCCTTTAAGCATACTAATATGTCAAGGAACAGCAATACACATTTCAAAATGATGAAGTAAACCCTATTCACAAAAGAAGTGATTTGCTCTATGTACATGTTTACCTACAAGGGTGTGGTTACTATAATGTATGCCTGGCTGGCAAGCAGAGAGGCTTTTGTTCCGTGCTTGCTTTTAAAAGTGTCCTCTGAGGGAGGTGCAGCTTTGCACCAGTTTGGCAGAGAATTCCCTCTGTTCCTTCTCTCCCATTTTTGCTCTTGTAAATGCAAAGCAACTCTGGCGAAGTTTCTTAAGGTTCTATAGATATACCTGGCTGTACCTGAGAAGAGAGCTTAATCTATAAACTGTAGCAGTGTAGTTGAGAGTAAACACATGTACATGAATTTAGCCATGTATTTGTGCAATGTACAACATAGCAAGGTCCTACAGACACCAACTGCTTACATTTAGCCTTTTTTCACTGTCATGCAGCTGGAAAGGCCTGGTTCCCCATTACAACAGTCTTTCTTCCCTCTCGTTCTATTGACTTGATAAATTGGAAGGAAATATGAGGTGATTTACACCAGCTTAAATAAAAGCACGGGCAGACTCTTGTCAAGTCCATTGTCTCTAAAATTCATTAATTTCTCTTATTACTGGAAGATATGTAAGGGAGATTTGTGTACTTCTGTGGTTCTAACTCACTGGTTGCAGTCATTTCTTATGTGTTTTCTTTTAGATGTTAACCCATTATTAATCTCATTTTTTAGATTTGTGATGGACACACTTCTCACACGGAGTCCTATTTCCCATGTACAAAAATATTTTGTATTTTATATGCTTATAACCTTGCCCCTTTCAGACCTCCCATCATTTGAGTGACTGAATATTGTGGAATCAATCTCTTCTTTTTCCATTCTCCTACACTCTTACTCTATTGCTGTGGTAGACTACTGTAGGCTAGCTACTAAAGATTTCATTTTCACCATATCTGTTTTACATCCTCAGGCCCTATGTCACTCCTTTCTGTATTAGTCAGTAGGAGGTGCCAAAATATTGGCAAGAAAAGTAGTTTTTTCAGGCCAAGACAGAATTAATCACCTCCATTTCTGTATCTTGCAACTCTTGTTACTCACTACGAATTATTTGACTTTAAGAGGTAGTCAAATTGTGTTTGCGGTAAAGCTGTGTATACAAATACAGCAGTGCTCCTTCCTCGCTTCCTTGTGCACATAAGGAAGGCCATTCCTTGTGCTGCCATTTAATTCCATCAAGTTACTCCTATATCACACTATCACACTAAGCAAGACCAAGTGGTTGCATAGGTGATTCCTATGACTTAGATAACTCTGGAGCAATCACTATGTTATTACTAAGTATTTGTGTCCAAGTTTGGGTATGCATTGAAAATGTGTGCACCAAATATTTTTTTAGCAGTAATTTTTCAATCTGCATGTTTGCATGCACTGTTTTTTCAGCACTGGAAATAATTTCTGTGACCTGCAAAAATATTTCCCGAGGTATCTTGTAAACATCAGTTGACAACATCAGGCAACTTGTGGTTTGAGACCTCAACCAGATAGGATAGTCAAAAATATTGAAAAAGCTTGTGCTCAGCTTCTTGAAGAGAGGGCACCTCAGCAATGCTGGGTGCTTAGTTTTCTTTAGGGATTCGAGCCTTTATAGGGTTTACATGGCAAAATTAGCTGGAAAATTATCCTCAGTGGCTAATTATAAAATGGAGATAGTTTAGTGGACCCATAAAGAAAGTGATTAGAACACCAGGTCTGTGACCAGAGTGACTTGCTGGCAGTGCTTGGCTTCGGGTCCTCTGCTGTGTAGTAACTACAGAGATAAATTGTGAAAATGAAATCAGCTTTGAAAGACAGGTGTCAAAGTGGAATTTTCTGTGCTTTCCTTTACTTCTCCCTTTAGTTAAGCCTGGTGAGTTAAATAGAAAATGATACTTGGAAGACTCTTTCATACATTTCTTATTTAGATGAGCTGTTCTTTTTCTGTGCACTCTCTCACACGTGTAAAAGAAGCCATTAACTTTTGCATTCATCCTTCCAGTGCTTTCATTACGTTTATTACTAATGACTGCACTTTCTGGATGATGGTGTTTGTATCCCTATTCTTTAATGTTTTATTACTTCTGTTTTGTGCTTCCCATATGTTTCCAGGGAGAATTCCCTTCTTTCTTTTACTTGTCTTGTTTCTGCTTGCTCTTTCTGTGTATGCCAATTAATAATGAAGGCTATGCCTGTGCTTTCCCTCCCTATGGCACAATGTGGTTTTCTCTAGCTCTCACTTTTTGTGAAAAGTAGGCCATCTACTGTTGCTTTCTAGTATGGATTACAGATCCCCCAGCAAATGGCCATGCCATGCATATAGCTCCAAACTGGGCTTCACAAGTGCCTATTCTCCTGTTTATTGGCACTTCTTATTTTGCAGGCATATTGTGATGTAATAGTTCCAATAGCAAACTGAAATCTTATTTATTTTTTTCCTTTTTTTGAATAGTAACCAATATAATTGGTTCATGTTCATCTGCCATAAACTATTTTTTTTTAAATTTTGCAATCTAAATAATATTCAATGTTCTGGTTTGCTTATCTAAAACTTTCCCTCAAATGAACATTTTTCTTAATTTTGCAACCTTTCCCCTTTCCCATCTCCACTGAAGTTAGAGGGCAAGGGATGACAGAGATGACCACGTATTGATTTAGGCAGCTATTAGTGACAGTTTTTGTCAGTTTAGGACATCTTTGTTGTGGGGGCTTTTTGTTTGAGTTTGGCTTTCTTTTCTTTTCTTTTCTTTTCTTTTCTTTTCTTTTCTTTTCTTTTCTTTTCTTTTCTTTTCTGTTCTTTTCTTTTCTTTTCTTTTCTTTTCTTTTCTTTTCTTTTCTTTTCTTTTCTTTTCTTTTCTTTTCTTTTCTTTTCTTTTCTTTTCTTTTCTTTTCTTTTCTTCAGTGTGGTTTTGAACAGAAAAGTGACTTTAAAAATTGAATCTTGATAGTACACATTCTCCATATGTCTTCTGAGTCATATCTGTATAGTACACTGATGAAAACAAGCTCTGGTGTTGTCAGCTCTGTAAAACACAAAGAGCCTTGAAAGGGGAGCTGGCCCATCATCTGCCTATTATACCACCAGGTCTGTGGTTGGGTTCTGATTCCTCAGCTACTTTTGGAGATGCTAGTCTTTAAACTCTTTAGGCTAACAGAGAGGCAGTCTTCCACTGGGTGTAATTGCTGTGCAAAAGAAAAGGAAAAATAAAGCAGGTAAAGGCACCTTTACTATCTCTGAGAATGATAAAATTAGGTAGAACCTTAGTGCTTTGTGGGTAGAAATATAAGACAAGTCGAGACAATTCACTTTTCTTACACAAGACAATTAGGGAACCAGCTAAATTGCTGAGGGGTTCATATGAATAAATAAAGTATCTGTCCTTACTGATCTATCACTTGTCAGATGTAGTTTTAATTTGATGAGGAGGCCAATAACTGCTTATGGCCCTACTCTCTGCTCAAATACAACTGGAGAGCAGGACTATTTCAGCTCTTAGGGTGAGGCACTAGAACTCAGCAATGGCAACACACCAGCTAAGTGCCACTACAGAGCTGAGACAAATGGCATTTCAATAGACATGTAGGAGCTATCTGATTACACTGGAAGGGGCATTAAAATTAACCTCAGATACCCTAAATCTCAGTGTGGTAAGCTAACACACAGGCACAAATTCTCTCTTCCCAGGAGCCAGTGCCTACTAGAGGTGGAGAATGAACTTGAAGGCACATACTCTGTGTTAGAAGAAATCTAAGTCTCAAGGAGTTTGGACAGACTGAGAAACATTTTTATTGTTTCCAGTATAAATGATTAAGGCAATGACCATGCCTAAATGGTCCATCTCTAGTTTTCAGACTTAGTCAAATGAATGTCATGAGCTTATCACAGGAGCTGCTTCTTCAGACTGCTTTAAACAGAGGAATAAATCCCATACCAGTTCATGCTGTTCAAATTAAATACATTTGACTGAAGCAAATATGTATTAAACCTATTTTTACACTATCAGAAGTTGCTTTGGTGTCAAATCATGTGATTTCTTTTAACCTCAGACTCTTTGCAAAAAATACAGGCAATGTTGCTGTTTCTGTTAAATTTACACTTTCAGGTACTCCTGACAATAACAGACCAGCACTTTTTTGTAGAAAAGTACTCACGTGATTTTGCTGAAACAATTTGGTTTTGCTCCTCACCTAAATTCTCATCTAAATGTTTCAGAAACAGCTGGACATTGTCAACATGGCCTGTACAGCCTCTACCTTCTGTAAATAGTAGGTAGATATATAGAGCTTCTTCTAGCATCAGTCACTGAGATGGCAAGTGCTTCTCTGTGAAGTCTGTTTTATTTTGCTGACATAACAGGAGCTGATCTGTACGTAACTGTGCCAAGGAAGGATCATCTTGTCTGCACATTTCTTCCAGTCTCTGCCTTTCCTTCAGGATATTGAGGGCTGGTGATAATACAGCAGAAATTATATCTTGCCAAAAAAGCTTTGAAACCTTGCCCTATAAACCCTGGCCTTTTTTAAAAATTTTTTTTCCAGTAATAGTTCCTTTGGAATTCCCCAGTAAGAAAACATACTCTTAACCTTCCTAGTGACATTTTAGTTGTACTTGACAATCACACAGTTCATAAGTGTTTTGGCTAATATTCTAGCCCAGCTGGCTATTTCTCTCCCTCTAGCGCACAAAGATTGATATCCACCCTTCTAGTCTCCCTCAGACAAAGATGGTATTATCAGAAAATCAACTTTTTTTTTTGCTGCCTTACTAAAGTGTCAGAATTCAGAGATTCTCATGCTTTTTTTTACATGCTGTAGGCCACTCTAGAGATAGTGAGTTTTTCAGCAGTTTCTGAAGGCCTCAGGGCTATCCTGTCTTCTATTTTCAGCTTCCTCTCCAGGTTTTAGGGATTACCCTACACCTAGAAAAAAAAATACACTTTTTATTTGCTTGAAGTTAGCAATTCACTACTGTTTGAAAAGGCAGGCATGACTGTTTACTCTACTCTGTAAGGTACTGATCAAGCAAATGTAGTCCTGTTGGTTTTGACTTTCTCAAAGATGCAATGGCCTGTAGAATTTCCTGATCCTCTGGTGTCTCTGCTTTCATCCACAACATAAATATATTAAGATTTTTGTTTCTGTAGCTAGGTGACAGGTTGGGATATCCATTGTTATCAAATCTTTCCACAGAAAAGCCTTGGAGTAGTTTACCCCAATACTGTATTAACAGAAATTTGTGTAAGGAACAAGTCATAAAAGCTTCACATGGTTTCATATAAGAGGAGAAAGAAAGAAAGAAAGAAAGAAAGAAAGAAAGAAAGAAAGAAAGAAAGAAAGAAAGAAAGAAAGAGAGAGAGAAAGAAAGAGAGAAAAAGAAAGAAAAGGGAAACGAAAGAGAAAGAGAAAGAAAGAGGACCACTTTACTTTTATGTGGAAAAGACCAGTACCATTCTTTGTGTTGCAAGAAACATTTTCAGGGAATTTGGTACACTACACAATTATTTTTAATGGGTGTTGGAAAGGCCCTGTCATTCTTTATTTCTTTATTTCTTACCCTTCTGATACGGATGAGCTGACTGCGGAGAATGACCTCAGGGTTACTACAGTCAGCAGTGAAACTCACAAGATTCATTTGTAGAATAAGTGTCTTCCACTGGTCTCATTTCACAAAACAGCACAAAGCCCACCAGCCGCTTCCCTTTGCAAGAGGAAAGATCTTTTGCAGTGGTCTTCTCCATGTTGAGAGACGAGATTTGATCACTGCACCACTGCTGCATCACTCTCCAGTTTTTCGTCCTTCTTGACACTTTCAAGAGATCCACATTCTTCAGATGTCCCCTTTACTCCTGTATCAGCTGCTGTGGTATGACACTACAGCTTAACAGACTGCACACCTCTGTCTGTCCTGTGCATGGGGTCTCAACCAACAGCCCCAGTGTGTTGTCTCCTCTGTAAACTGCCCTTTCCCTTCCAGTTTTCCTGCTGAGCTACTGAGGGCAACACTGGCTTATTTTAGCCTGGACTGATGATGAAGATAACTGTATATTAGCTCTGACAGTATAAATATCAAGTCTGTTTAAAGCTCCTATGCCTGCCCTGAAGTAGGAAACCTGCTTTCCAGGGTTCATCACACTTAGCAACACAATTAACAGAGCCCGAGAAGAATGGCTCTGCATGCTCCTCCTGGGTGCCTTTTGTTCAGCACACAACTGAAAAATGACCCTTCCTCTGTCATTTCTTACATTTTGCATTTCTAGCACATCTGTGATCAAGATCATTCTTTAAGTACTGCCTATTGTTTTAATCACATGTGCTTGCTACGCTTTTCTGTGTCCTTTTAGTAACTGCAAATACTTTTGTAGCATCTGTCTCAAATACTTTGTTAAATGGCCAACTTCCTATTTCTTATGATCATCTCAGTCGTGTTCCTTGAGTGCCAGTGGCATGTGACTAGAAAGCCATCCACCAATCCTTTTCAGAAGTAACATTTACAAGGTTAGTCTAAAATTTAATTACTTTCACAGAGTTACATCTTAACAAGCACTTTGCACTATCCCTTTGGCTGAATTACCATCTCATAAAGCTTTATTTAGGCATTAAGCTCTAGCTAAGTTTCTTGGTACTTTCAAGGCTTTCATATTTTCTTTTCTTTTTTCCCCCCTTCTTCCTTGATTAGGAAAGCTATGATTGGCAAACCAATATTCTCTTCCTACAGTTTTGCAAACTGATGGATCTCTCCCTCACATCTAACTGTCAGTATAAAAACTTGGTAGCTGCTTGTGAGAACTCCTTCTATTTTGGCTGTTCTGTAACTTCATCAGCATTTTAGTGCTTCAGAGTACTAAGGCCAGACTTAGATTTTCATCTTTACCAAAGTTAAGGTTGTTTAATTTGAAGTTACACTGAAAAATGAGTGAAAACAGAGTGAAATGTGGCATAAAGCATATTCTTTTTGTTCAGCCTGACTCATATTAATTTAGCTCTAACTATCCATTTGAGATAAAATTTATATGAATGACACATTTCAATTATTTGTACTTCATCAGTTTAACTGAAAATGTTATTTTTAAATGATATCATTTTTCATACAGACAAACCTCACTGGTGATATACAAATAATACTATTTACTTTCCTTTAAGTTTCCTAGCTACATACATTTCTTCATGTACTGAGTTAGTAAAACCTACAATATGAAGCTCTTGGAGAAGTTACTAGATAATTATTAGAGGCAATACATGGCTGACCTCAGTGTTTATTGATTAGCTGCTTCATTCCTGTATTGAGGTTTGAGCATACAAACAACAATTTTTGGCAAGCTCTCTTATACTGATAAATATGGGAGGGTAAGAAATCAGTGAGAGGAAGTAAAAATGTAAAGTAGTCTAAGGAACAGGTTGTTTGATATTGATAGAAAAAGATGTCTACAAATATAAATATATTCATCAATTTAGATAGAACTTAGACTTACTCAGATGCAGCCCTGAATTTGGTTCTTGAAAAGGCTCTTTGCATGTCATATTCCTGCTCCTGTTCATAGCAGAGTCAAAAGGATTTTTCTATTCATCTAAATGAGAAAAGGACAAAGCCCAGAACACAACACAACACGTGAAGGTCAGTCCCAGATGTAATGATTGCAAGAGCAATGGCCAGCAGAAATTCACACAGGTACAACTTCCTCAGGTGCTCAAGTGTAATCTTGGAGCTGCTGAGGTCACGTGCCAGGGCTTAAGAGAAAAGGACTGCAGGCTGCAATTGATGTGCTGTGTGATCCAAAGCATATCATCTATCTTTGGGTCCAGCTTAAGGACTCTTACAAGGGTCAATAACATCTCCATTCTTTAGAGGACATTGCAAAAGTTAATCCATTAAAGTTCATGAGTCACTGAAATTATTGTGATGTAAATCAAATGGAAAATTACTGAAGCAAAAGAACTCCGAGAGATATCTTTTAAAACTGTAAAAACTCCTTTAAACCATTTTTTTTTTTTTTACCTTTTGTTTTTTTTTCTTTCCACACAGTGGAAGTCAACAGAGACATTAATTTTTCTGATACCTACAGATTTTTATAACTCAGTATTTAGGCAATTTTCTAAAAGGAAAGTAGTATTTCTGCCTTTTTTAAAGTCTTCCACATCTCTGGCCTGAGAAAATTCAGGTTGGGGTCTTCTGTTAGATACTAAAGTCTGTTTCATTCTGGAACACAATGCAACATGAAGGGTAATGGTACCACTGTCACCCATACAGGTGAGACTGATTAAATATGGTGGGACTTCTTCTTTCATCTGGATCATTCCAAACTATTTTTTTTTCCTTTAAAGCTTAATCACCATAAATGCCTAAACTATTTGTGAGAAAAACTTCCTTGCTGACTTTTAATATTCTTATCTTTCTGTTGAGGTTTGAGAGATTTCAAAATACGGGGAGGACCTCTAACAAGGGCACATCTGATTCAGCAAAGAAAAGAAAGCAAACAAAAATTTGCATGAAAATAATATTCTTTGGAAACAGCAGAGACAAACATGTTGTGCCATAGTTGTTTCCTACTCTTACAAAACATCAGTGCTCAGAGCCTCCGTTACAAATGATAATGGCAATAGCAATGTGGGTCCTTATCTGAGACCTGCTGAAGTCAGTTAAAGGCCTTCCATTGATTGTAGGGAATATTAGATCAGGCCCTTTCAGAACGTATTTTGGTCAACTCTTGTCAAACCGTTATTTCACATTGGAGAAATGGGGTTTATCTCCCTTCTGCACTCTGGGCTTCTATCAGCAGAGTGACATCCAAGTGAGGGATCCAAGCACGAGAAAAGTCCAGGCTGTCCTGGTGGTGAAGTACAGAGGGTGTGGTTTAAAGAGTCTCAACACGATGACACGTGAGAGAGAAAGGGAGAGTGAAACAAAATAAATCATAGTGCAAGACTGGAAGGTAAAGATGTAGAAAAGTATAAAAGCAGTTTTTTCTTCAGCTTTTCTACCAAAAATAGTCCAGTCGTGTTAAGACGTGAACAGGTGGGAAAGTACAGCTTTAGAGCTTTAAAATTGTACATTGTTTTTAATCTGTAACACAAAAGACAGTTTGAAAAAAGTGAAAAATGTTCCAGCAGGTTTTGGAGCAGGAAGGAAATCATGCCAAATTATTGCTGATGTTCAGTCTTTACAGGTGTGCTTTCTTCTTCACCTTGATGGGAAATCCCCTTATTTAATCTCATACAATGTAGCAGAATGACTGTAAGCAACTTCCTACCTGGTGTCCTTTTCTTCTGCTTTTCAAACCAGTGAGGCAACAGGAATTAAGACCCTGCAGGTTATGGCATATGGATGAAATCATATCAGCTTGCACAGCATCTCTGGCAATGGGGTTCTGGAGGGATGCTGGCAGCCCTGTGCAAGGAAACACTTAGCAGAGCAGGGGCCAGCTTGAGCTGTTTGCTATGGTTTAGTCTTCCTCTGAGTACTTGCTCCCATACTTCCCAGTAAAATTTGCTTTCCTCTTACAGGGTGTTGCATTTCAGTAGGGAAGTGTTGACTGTAGGTGTGATGAGTATTTGTTTTATATTATTCAAAATAAAGATGATTCATGGAGAAAAAGACCTTTGAAATCATATCCTATCATATCCTGTCACCATTACACAAACAGAACTAGATACTAACACTGCTGTTGCACATTTTATTGTTCAAAAAACCAAAATGACAAAAAACAAAAGGAAAGGACAAGCATGACCCAAATGCATAATTTCCCTAAGATTGTCATATTTTTTTTAAATTTTGAAAAATTATCAGAAGACATTGTTAAAATACAAATATTTCACAAGATTTTATTTAATTTTTAAATAGTTTGAATCTTATGACCACTATCAGCTTCTATGTGTTATTTTATTTTTCTTGTGCTATTTAATTTTTATTTGATTTGTATTTCAAGTTTTTTAAAACTTCTACATCAGTGCTACTATGATGTCTGCATTCTGTTAAATATTAGAGAGCAAAATAACATTTTGTTCTTCTGAGTTGACATCATGTAACAGAACCATTTCAATGTACAGTCTTTTGATACAGTCGCTTTTATGTTTTTCTGGAAACCTTTTAGAAATTTTATTTTTTTTAAGGCATACTGACACTTTGCCCCAAATTTGGAAATGCAGTTTCTTTTTACCTGGCACTACGCTGATCGTCAGCACCATTCTTTTCTCAGTTTTCATGGAGTGCATATGAAATCAGATATTCTTGTCCATGCCTGTTCCCACCCTGATTGTAGAGCCATGAAACCAACACTAGTCCTCTTCCCTGTGCACTCACCCCCAACCACCTGGGACTAGAGATGAGACATTTTTCCCTTTCTGTAGGAGCAGACTCTGAGACCCTGATAAACCTAGAGAGCTGGAAAAAAACCAGGGCCACATCTTATTCCACATCTTTTTAGTAAGAGACTGTCTTTTTTCTTTTTTTTTTCTTTTTGTGATTTATTAGTATAAAGGAGAGCATGGAAGATGAATACATCTTGTAATAATTTTGCAAACATACCACAAGGAAGTGTGTACCTCAGAATATTTGATAACAATTCACACAGACATTGCTACTTCAGCATGTGCAATGAAAACATAAAAAATGGCACTGTGATTTAGAAAATGTGAATTGTTGAAGAGATTATTATAAATAGAGATAAATATTCCATTAATTTTATTTTTAGTCATTATTGGTTTTCACTGTGTTTTGCACTCAATAAAGTATTATAAATTAAATATTTGACTGGAGCAAATTAAGCAACAAGTTAGAACAAGCGTTGAGAAAAAAAGTTTATTCATTAATTTTGATCAATTTCCATATCTTTAGATTTTTAGTGTGATGAGAGATATAATTAAACAATTTTCAACAAAGGCCTGATCCAAAACTTGTGAAAGGTAGTAGGTACCATCACAATTTCATTAAAATTAATTGGCAAGTCTCCTTCATTAGAAGAAGCAAGATTTTGAGCATGGTAACTTGCCTGAGTTTTGAAAATTCAAGCTTTATGTTTTGAGATTAAAATTCCTGTTCATACAAGTACAGCGTATAAACAGTAATGAATGGAAAGTAGGGCAGAAATCTTGAAGTGCTTGTTCAATTAAACAAGAAAAAAATAACGTTAATTACTGATTTTTGTAATACTTTGTCAAGAAATTACAAAAATGATCGATTATTTCAGTTTTCACATTCTGTATATTGATATATTAAACTGATGTTCAGATTAAATATTAGAAAAATATTTTTTCACCGAAAGAGTGGTCAGGCAGTGGAATAGATTGCCCAGGGAGGTGGAAGAGTCACTATTTCTGCAGGTGCTCAAGAGGTGTCTGGATGTTGCACTTGGGGGTATGGTTTAGGGGTGATTGTGGTGGTGCTGGGTTGATGGTTGAACTAGATGATCTTGAATGTCTCTTCCATCCTTGAGCATTCTGTAAATCTGTAAACTGGCAGGGCATTCTACACTTACCATTGCAGCTTTTTCTATCATAGCATTAGCCAAAACCTCATGGCCTAAAATAAATCTTGCCACATACTGAAAACAAAGTATATTTCAGAATATAACAGAGTATTTCAGTTTGAAAAAAAAAATCAAATATTTAACTTGTCCTACTGATTTGTGATGAAACAAAGTGTTGGTATCTCAAAGCTTCTCAGGGAGTGACACTGAGTTGCACACTGGTGGCCACTTTCTGCAGTCACGTGCATGGCTTGCCACTGCTTTTTCCTGAAGTCAGTGAAAATTTTGCCATTGAGTAAAATAGGATGACAGCTTAGAGTTTTATTTTATTTTGAATAAATATCTTTCCCAGCATTTCTCTTCACCTCACCACCACCTTTTTCCTCTTGCATCACCACAACTCTGTTATTTTATATGGCTGCAGCCATTTCATCTCTGACAGACCAGTCAGAGTCTCAGTCCAGCTGGTTATGTGCCACATGGACTTTTTGTGATCAAAGTGCCTCCATTTCAGGGAGAGCTGCCTAATTGCAATACCTCTCACAGCCCCATCTCTCTGTGATCAAAGTCTGTTCCTCTGATGTGATTTCGAGCTGATTGTGACCAGCCAGGAGGAAGGAGAAAAGAGGAAGGACGTTGGTGCGGTTATGGTGTTAGCCAGAGCCTCTGGGGATGAAGGTCTGTTTTCCTGTTCTGCCACAAATGGCTGTCGTGGCTTCAGGCAAATGACTCGAAGTAGTATACAGGTCCCTAAAATGTTGCTTAGGCTGCAAAATAATGCTTTAAAAGGCACAGGCCTGAAAACACCGATGGTCGTGGCCTAAGCCCCTGCATCTCTCTGCCTGTGTGAGAAACACTGCAGTGAGGACACAACTGAGCAGTTCAGGGCCTGGCTCATGCCTGAGCTTGCCTGGCCAAAGAGCTTTGGTGCTTCTCTACCTGCTCCTCCTGCTGGGACAGGGCCTGGCTGATGGGTGTCCCTGCTCCCATCCTACCCAACTGTGCCCTAGGTGAGGGGACACGCAGGGCTTTCACTGCACCTCACAGTCTGCCTTCCAAGGGAATGCCCTGCTCATGCTGCCCCACTTGCCCTGTGCCCAGAGAATGCAGAGGCTGGGTGTTCTTTCAGGTAGAAGTAAGCTGGGAATGCCTGACAGAAGCTTTCAGCACCTGGTGCCAGACTCCAGCTGCTCACAAACTGAAACCTCAGGTAACATCCAGCAGGTGGACATTGGATTGGCAACACCAACACACCATGCAGTGCATCCATGCCTGCTGGGCTGCCCTACTTGCTCATGCAGATACAAGAGTTAAGAGCAGAGGTACTCCATGACATCCTTTTTGTACCTTACCTCCCAGGGCTCTGAAGCACAGATCCCCATCCAGAAGGGAGGATTTCACACTTGCTTAAAGTTAGATATTATCTTGCTTGAGTCAAGATTTTATAAAAAAAAAAAAGTAAATAAATTCTGTCTTGGAACAAAAAATATTAGGCCAAATACTGTGCTTAGTTAAATACATATAACCAAGGTCCTGGGAATTTTCTTCCTCTATCTTTGTAGAATAATCAGAGAACCTCTTAATCTGCCCCAATGTCATTTACCAAAAGGCAGACAAATACTGTCCTCTTTATTTTAACAAAATGGATTGGGAAGGATAGGAGTTCAACAACCTGTTTTCAGTGTCTTACAGACTTTTACATTTCCCTATTTTTTCTTTAGTGAACTCTTCCCCATACCTACTTTCAAACAGGTGTGAGAAACTGATGTACATTTGACCTCCTTTCTCCCCTCTGTTTGCACTCCACCACTGTCAGGTGATTAGTCTAACTTCTCCAAAACTGTATTTCTGTCTATATTGTTAAAATCTTTTAATTCAAATTCTGACTCTCCTCATGGTAACTTGAAAAACAAATTAAAATACAGACTTTTTTCATTAAGTAAAGGGACACATTGCAAGCCATGTAATTAATCTTTCATGAAATCTTAAGGAAGACATGACAACTGACATTTTTAAGCCCCATTAGCCAGTGAGGAGGGTTGAATTATTTTACGGGAGCTGGAAACACGCACAAAAATAGGCTAAAATATTTTGAGTTTTTAAATCTTGTGCAATCAGTCTTTGAAGAAGATGAAAACCAAAGTAGAAATCTAGAATACTTCAATGGCTGGTATCCAAGGGACAATGATTTTTCAGAAAGTTCAAAAAAATTAAAAAGGCTAGGTTGTATACCTACTAGTAGGTATATAACTATACCTACTAGTCAAAAAACTACAGTACATTCTGCAGGCACTCCTTGACTATATAAGAAAGATGAAAGATCGGGCTTTTTCCTTGGTTTCAGGATTGTACCATAGATCATGAATGAAATGGATCAAAACCATCTCTCACTTTGTTTTTCCCTTCTTCATTTTAGAGAAGACAAGGTCTCTATATGGAGCACATACCAGGTGCATACGAAAGCAATATATAGTTTCAGTATGAAAACTATCACCTCTGTGTCTCAGAGTAACATATGCATCATCCTACTTAATCTGGGGTATGTTATGATTGCCACTTTCAGGAGCATGAGAGCAAAAGACTAATACAAGGTGACTGTGTCCTTCAGGCAGTTTTGGATTGGGCCCTTGGTTGTCCTGTCTGAATTGAGCACTGGCTCACTCAAAATCCTTGTACAAGCCACTTGGGGAAATCGTTTCTAAAATTCCCCCACATTTTGAGTTCTTCTTTTTTTTAAGATAGCCTAAATTAGACACCTGCTGGTAAGTCTTTAAAGCCAGACAACCGTAAACAGAGGCATGCAAAGTCAGTGAATACTTTTGAGCCCTTTCAGCCTTACCTCTGTATGGCTGAATAATTTCTAGTGTGATTTGGGAGGCCCAGATGAGTTATATCAGGCCTAAATTGTGAAGTTTATGTTTATATGTATAAAACATGTTAGGGCTTTTTTGAGGGGTTGTTTCTTTGTGGTCCCCCCCCCCAAAAAAAAAAAAACTGATCAAGATCTTCATACTGTAAAGGCTAAAGGTAAGTCCTCAGTCTGCTTGCATAACTGTCTATGCAATATGACCTGCTCGATGAGATGTATCTCTTGACCAAAGAAGAAAACAATGTATATTTAGATTCCATAACCTTAGGCACTTAAGACAGAGCTGAACCTCTCACTCCAGTGTTATTGCCAACAAGAAGACATGATTTGCAACTTAGTTCAAAAATGCAAAGGAAGGTAGTATGAGGAGAAAGCACATCTGGTGGTGACCTTTTTACTGCTAAACTTATCTCTGTCACAAGGAACTAAAAGGATAATCAATAAACAAAACATTGAAAACTGAGAAATCCACAAGAAAAAAAGAGTATGACTCATGAAAGGCATGCTCTTACTTTCCCTTATTGGTAAAAATGAATCACAACTGTGTGTGAGGGCTAAGTGAAAAAAAGATCAACTGTAAATAGTGCTTTCTTTCTCTTATCTTTTATCCTGTTCTTGCACCTATGAAAAAGGTTGCTATGAAAAAGAAATTACATTTTCTGAAGCAATATTTGCAGAGGCAGAGTCTTCACAACACTCAGCTGGCTAACCTGGAAGGTAACTTAGGTTCAGTTGTTATGTTCAGCTGCCCAAGCTTTTGGTCAAAGTGAATGAGACCAGTTTTTACGGTTCAGCTCATCTGCCCTTGTACTTAAAGCCAGTATTTTTGGTTTTTTGGGAAACTTCTGTACTCAGCTAAGATGGAGAGATGGTGTTTTATCTGAGCAGGCTTTTGAATCTTTGATTCTGAAACCTCATGCTTGCAATTTTAGTTTGCTATGTTTGATCAAACCTTATTGTGTCTTGGTGCCTGTGAATAAGCCTGGCCTTTTTTCTGGGCAGTCTGTGATAGAAAAATAAGAGAAGAATCAAGGGTGATTTGACTTTGAAGTTAACGAAAAGTATAGGTATGATTCAGTAACTAAAAGAAATCCTGCCCCTAAACTTGACCTTAGTGGTTATTGGCCTTTGATATAAAATCCTGAGTATGTGATGTATACCAATGTTCAGTAAAAACAAAAGTAAACCCAATTCTATTGAGTAATTGATTTTTTTACAACAAAAGTTGCAATATAAACCCAAAATGTGTATCTATATTTTTAAATTCCTATACACTCCCATAATACTCCCAGGTAAAATATTCACACAACACAGATGGATATGTTAACATTTGAACAGGTAGGGCCAGATCCATGATCTCTTATGAATCAGACAAACTTTTTCCAACTAGTGCTGCAGCCAGTTTTCCCTCACCGAGGATCAGTACTTCTGTAAATTAATGATGGAAGTGTGGAGCTACTCCTGGAGACTACTGCCACTGAAGTAAAAATAAGTGCAATTGTCAGATTATCATTCAACCTGATCTTTAAATACTTCAGTCATTTTCCTAGGGAAGTGAGAGAAGTCTTCCAGAATCTGTCCAAAAGGCTTTTATCACCCATCTGCATACCACTATCACTTGTATTATTTGAAGTGGTCTTTGAGTTGAATCCATAGATCCATTTATCAACTTCACAATACCATATGCCTCTTCAAAACTACCCAGCACAAGCAATATCCTTCCACCTCTGATTTAATGGGACAACCAGAATGGATCCCAGGCTTGGCAAGAGGGTTGAGAAGCAGAATACATCTAACATGCAATATAGATGTGACTAGAATGCTTTTGGGGACCCATAGTATTAGCACAGGCGGTGAAATATCCCCAGAAATATCCCCAACTCAGAATAAACCAGTATTTCCCTTTTTTCCCTAGCCATGTGATATGTCATCTCTCTGCTGTATTTCTGTATTTCTGGGCAATTTCTACTGTACTGTGCTTCTCACTATGGAAACATTAAATACAACTGGATTCAGTAGACCCATGGCAGAATCACATCCACTTGAGATACTGTTTTTGTTTGGTGGCAAGTCACTGATAAGCAGATTTGAAACCAATTCAGCCAACCTTATCTACCTGATGGTGACCAGATAAAGATTTTGCTTCCCTCCAGAAGACCACGTGGACAATGACAAACCTTTACTGCAGTAGAAATACAGCCTTCTCCTTCTTCCTTCTGTGCTCCTTATGTCTATTACCTATCACAGAAATTAATTAGTTTGGTGTGAAGTGAGCTGTTCTCAACACATCCATGTTGCTTTTTTTATCACTTTATTATCTTTAAGGCTCTTGACGTGGATTGTTCAGTAATTCATTACAGTATTTTTATAGACTGATTAGTTTATGATGCTCGGCATCTTCGCATCTTTCTTTCTCCCTCTGTAAAAACTTCTGCTTTTTCTCATTTTCCAGAGCTTCCCTTGTCCTCCCCAGGTTCCCAGATGCAATCACTAATATTTGGGAAAGTACCTTGGTTAGTTCCAAAATCAGCCAGTTTGGCTACTTCAAACTTTTTCTCATTTTGTCTAGGGTAAATTTCATCAACCTCTGCTGGCTAAAACATTAATTCAAATTTGTTCTTTAACCTGCTTTTTCTGTATTTTGTCTGGTACTCTCCTGTCCTTCTTAAAATGTATTTTTTCCACATGTCTGATTGCAATGTAACTTTCATGTTTGTGTGTATGTGAAGCCATGTTTGCTTGCTTCCTACATTACATAATGGACCTATACATTGATTTCCACCTCCTTCTGATACATTCATAGCTACTTTTTTCCTTGCATTTTATGCCTCATGATAATTTAAATGTATTTTCCATCTGAGATTTTTCTGATTTTTCCCCACTTGATCATACTTGGAAATAATGCTTATAAAATAATATGCCTTTCAAGAGTGCTTGTTGTAGAAGTGGAAATCCTAATGTAAAGGCCAGGACATACAAGTTTAAGTACTTAGCTTGCAAAATAAAATTCCAAAAGATCGGGAATTAAAGCAATTGGGAAACAGGCAGCAGTTGCTTCTCAAAAAGAAAATTTTTCCTTTCGCTCAAAGTTTAAAACCAGTAGCTGCATATTATATGACACTATGAACTAACTCAAATATATTGGATAAAATATTTTTGATATCAAGAAAATATGGAAAAGGGTGATTGATGTTATTAGTAAAATAGTATCAAGATTACAATATAAACATTCTGGTTTTTTCCTATAGAGGATTATATTTTAGGTTTGACATACGGATGCTGTAGCTGTATCATAAGATGTATTGTGTTTATCATGTAACTCACCTAAAATCCTTGAAAAGTATCATATGTACTTCACAAATAGCTTCTGTGAGTACATATTGTCCCTTGTATGGTCATGCACCTTTCTCTCTTCTGCTTAGAAGCCTAGGCTTTTATAAAGACTCTGTGTTTTCTTTTAAAAGCTGCTGTGATATGCCTTTGAGCATGTTTCATTTGCTGTTTTGACTGGCTTGATTTTTCACTTCAACAATACAGCTGAGTTACAAGTCTTGCATTAATTTTAATTCATCCTTTTGATAACATTAATAACACAGAAGTCAATCTTATCAGGGGTAAGAATCAAGAAGGATTAAGAAGCTGAAGCATGTGGGACAGAACAGAGCATGAATCAGGTCTGGCAGATGGGAAATGAAACGATGAAGAGAGAAGAGTAGGGGGTAGCTCATGCAATAGAGAAGAATGAAATTGGTGAATTTTGTGGGAATTCACAAACTATCAGACTTGCCTTCAGACACCCCAACCTTTTCTGAGAGGCACTGTGAGTACAGGCACTGCAGTTCTGGTATTGATGACACAGAGAAAGGTGGCTGTCCCTGTTCCTGTACTGCATGAAACTGGGAGCAGGTCACACGTGGTTACTATGGTGAGATCACATGCAATGAGCCTGTGCTGGGTTGGGAATGCCTAAGTGTTCAGGGATGCCTAGAGTGAAAGGAGAGGAGGTTCATGACCAAGCTCCAAGCCTTTTCCCACCCATTCCATGGGGCAGTGGTGCTACAGATTAAGGAAAACATGCTTCACCTCCCACCTGTCACCACATTCTCCCCAGGATCCCCCTGCCTGTTCTCTAGAGATACATGCTGACCTTCTTTCCCTTGGCCACAAGGAATTTTTTTTGAGTGGTCTGGAATAAATAGAAGAATTGGCCAAGGTAGATGGGTATCATACAACTGAGGGCAAAGACTAGCTATGTATTTCTGGGTGCTGTTCTGGCCACAATACCTTGAAATAGAGACCAAGTTTTTAGCATGTTACTATTCATAATGGAATTTGCAAAACACTGAAGGGCAGCTAGTGACCCCAGTGAACATCAGTGAGGACTAGACACTCTCTCTCAGCTGCACCTCCCTTCTACATCACTTACAGTGCTGACAGAAAGCTACATCAGGGAAGAGGTAGGCTAAGGAGTGTTGCTGGGGTGAGTAGGAATAAGAAAGGGAGAACAGCAACAGCAGGACATACCCATGTCTTTGAGTTAAAGGACTACTATATTCACAGGAATTGGCAATCAGCAATGGGAAGTATAGATGCAGGAAAACACTTCTATGTGGTTCTGTGGATAGATGTATTTTTTTAAACAAAAGAGTATTTCATGTAATTGCAGGTTTCATGTGTTGAAATCAATTGTTGCTTCATTAGAGTGTTTGCAGTGTGGCTGGTCAATTTGCAGATATATAGATATATAGGGGTGTGTATATATATCTATATATCTATATATATCCTTGGGAATTCAAGCAGCTTTTCTCTGACTTCTAGTATTATGTTTAAAATAGCACAATGGTTGTTACTATATTACAGTTTTATCATGTGTGCTATTTAAGTCTGCCAAAATAAATGGGGATGTAAAGGAAAGAGAAGCATGGTGGCTGACTGAGTAATGTTCAAACTGTCAAATTTCTCATGAACAAATTAGTTGATCTTAATCTAGTTGACATTGGGAAACCATCCAGGATTTTTTTTATTATTTGGGGGTTTTGATATAAGATGACTTTTTATTGGAACTGAAACAACTGCTTCCTTGGCTCTGATTACATCCTTCCTCACCACAGAGTGCTTGGTAGGGCAAGCAGAGAGAAGTCTTATTCTTATGCATCCTGCCTGTGGATCAAGACAAAGGGTATGAGGAATAGGATAAGAAAAAACTCCTTGCTGAAGGCAGCCTGGAGAAGAAAGCCTATGGTAGGCTGATGCAGATGTGAGAATGCTAAAGCTTTGCAAGAAGGTTAGGCTAGATCTGAGCCATTCCATCATATAGAAACAGTCACGATTTTGTCATGATCTTTCTGAAACTGGGCCTTTCCTTTCCCATCTACTTGGAATAATTATGTGCTCTTATTTTGTCCTTGAACATCTTGGAATCAAAACCCTGACAACAAATGCACAGAAGACGAGTTCTGATGCAAAAGACTTCTGTTGTTATGTGGGTGAGCAGTGCCAGTTTTAAATTGTCATGGGAAATCTCAGGATGTGCATATGATACGCCTAAATGTGGTGCTTGGGACAGCTCTTCAGAAGTCTGTTCTTCAAGTTTTGTTCCTGTTCCACCAGATCAGCTTTCTGGTTGAAGAATGAACAATTTGTTACTTAAATACCTTTGGGTTACAGATTAAAAGTCAGGTTTGGCTAAGTATCAGTGGATAGTTGCTGGATGCTGGGGAACTAAAAGACGACAACCAGAGGGAAAAGAAGTAATCTCATGTCTTCTGTTCAGAAACAAACACAGAGAAAAAAGAAAACCCTTAAAAGGGGAAAATTAAGAGTTACAGCAACCACATATTAGAGCTAATTGCCCGGACACTTTACGAAATTTGATTTCAGTGTGGGGGAACTTAATTTGCTCTTGGCAACAGGGTAGAATGCTTAATTCAACTTAACAAAAATACGTTTTTTGAAAGAGGAAACAAGACTGACAGAATTTTGGCATGTCAACAAAAGACAAGCATATAAAAAGAAAAGGATTAGTGAAAAGAAGATCAAGAAAGGATCAAAAATATATTGGCCAGAGTCCAGGAAACATTTGTTACATTTTATAAGCAAAGCTATTCTTCCAAAGTGTGTAGAACAGAGGAACTAGCTGATCTTTACCTAAAGCAATATTGGCCACCCTGTGTGCTAATGAACAGATGTCCCCGTAGGAATCAGAAAAGCGTTGATCTCTGTACGGTAACCGAAATGGCATAAACTGCCAGGGCTACATGCATTTTCCTAAATGGAAAATTCAGTAGGGACTTGGACATTTAGACTGATTTATAAGTAAACAACATTTCCCACATATTTAATATAATACAATAAAATGATTTTACATTTAGTAAAAGCTTTCTTGTTTTTTACTTCTATTTCTTTCAATATAAGGACCTGAGCCATTCCATAAAATGGTCAGGCCTAATAGAAGGAGGATATTTTTTCCATGTGTATGTGATATCCAAATGTACTGTGGCAAAACCAGTGCCATGGGACAGCAAGAAAGTCAAAGTATAGATTAAGTAAAAGACATCGGTCAAATCAACACAGGATGGATTCATCAGAAGGTTTCAAATTGAGAGACCCTTCATTTGCTAGTGACCAATGCAGACATCGAATAATGAGCTAGACAGTCTTAGGTCTCACCCAGAAGAAATATTTTTACAGTCTACTCTTGCACTCCTAAGACCTGATTTTGTGTCTGCCATATTTTTCTAACAAACAACTTGGGAAAAATTTACTCTTAGCAGCTATTCCCAGGTGAGGCTTGGTAACTAAATAAAAAACCATTCTGTTATGAAATCAAACAGATTACCTCAAGACAGGCTCAGATTGGTTCAGTTAGTAGTTAGCCTCTTCAATATTGCATTGAAAGGGATTAGAAGTGTTCACAGGGTCAGCAATAATACAAGCAACAAATAATCCCAAACCTGATTTTTTTTCAGGTGGTTGCAATCACTGATATATGCTTTGAAGTAGAATAAAAATTCAGAGCAAAATTACTGGAAGAATTATCTGACTGTTGGTGCTGCCCACCCAAAATTTTCATGTTAGCTGTGTGTAATAAGATACAGAACAAACAGAATAAAAAAATTCTTCCTGCAGTATAAATTAAGAAAGGTATAATTTATTTTATTGAAATAATTTTTCTGCAAAGCAGATTAAACTTGAATGATTTTCCAAAACTACTCAAAACTATTACAAAACTGTATTATGTCAACTTTCAACACTGTTGCCTGAAAAATTTGTCTGAATACCTTGATACTGCTAGGATACATTTTTGCCTTGCCTAAATTCAAATCAGCTGGGGAAAAAACATTTAGGACAGAAGATGATGGGAACTGCCAAAAGGACTAGTAATTGTAGGCCAGAGTCTTCCACTGCTAAACTGTGTCCACATGGACATTGCCAAATGCATCAAATTACTTCTAGCTGAACTCAAATGACCCACAACTGTCTCTTTCTGATATGGAAAAAGTGGTTTTTTTTGTTGTTTTCAGTTTGTATTACCTCATTTGGAAAGAGATTCATGCTTGACTGGGAAGAACCTTCTCATACCTGACAGAAAGTTCAAGCTATTTTTATCTGAGCAATGATACTGGTGTAAGTGAGGGACTCAATCTTCTTGTGTAAGTAAGGCAGGAATCACAACTCAAAGCCATGGAAGTAACTAAGGGTCATAATCTGGTGGCATTTCTGTGGTCTGCTAGCATGGGTTCTGTTCCCTTGGCCCAGTTCCTGGGAGATGACCATCACCACCAGAATTCCAAGTAATTTACAGTCTGAGATAGAGCAGTCAAGATTGATTCTCTGCATTAGAAATGGCCTTCCAAGATATGAGGAGCAAGTAATGTAAGCAATCTTACCTACTAGAGCCCACTGGTATGGCTGTTTAGAGGCTTAAAAAGAAGAAGAAAACTAAATCACAGGGTTTTGATATGAAAAGCTACCAAACTATTTATTCACAAGAAAAAAAAGTTTTTGAAACAACTAGCGATTGTTATGATTGTTATCATAGTTTTAAAAATGGCAGTGAATCACCAGAAGTCACATGCAGTGACTCATACTGTGGTCAGAGCTTTCATATGTCAAACAGGTATTTTTCTCAAAGAATACCTTCTCGTGTTTCTTTGTTTATATTCAGGATTTGTCTTTGTCTTTAGTCTTCTCCACAAGTCCATATTATGAACACATTCACTTCAGTCTGTCAGACTAGCTAATTGTGCAACACTATGTTCTGTACCTCTTCTGGTTCAGCTATTGTAAGCTTTGGAAAGTCAAAGACAGTTTAACTCGCCTTTGGATTACAGTGTGTAGGTACACAAGAAGAACTCTCTTGCTGATTACAATGGGATGAGTTGTGTGGGCTTCTGCCCAAGCACTGAGAGCAGATTCTCTGCCTCTGGCAATCTGGCCCTAAATCCAGTGCCCACTGAAGCCCACTCATGTTTGACTTCACTGAGCTTTGGACCTGGATACTCCTTTAGAGTGTAGCAGCCATATTTGTTATTTGACAATGTCCTCTACAACGTTGTCAGGACGATTTTAGTTGTTTGGAGCGATGCGAAGACACTTCCAAGGAGAAGGATGAAGTTGTGCTCCAGATTTCCTTCTTAGCTCCTGCCGTTACTAGCCACCTGTGCAATGGCAGTTCTTAGAGGTTCAACAGCAACTAGATGGGTAGGATTTCATTTTCCTGTAAGGCACTATTCAGTATGGTACCATGCTGCTTACTTCAGGATATACACCTAAAACCACTTCACCCCATTTTCAATTACACCTGTTAATTATTCAGTAGAATTTTTTATTTTGACTGTACTCAGTCTCTGGGGAAGAGTCTTGCTGAGGATTTTAAAGATGACTTTCCATTTGGCTTGAGTTTTAGTATTCTTTTCTGTGTTGTATATAACATGCCTATCTTTGGAATTTTTCCTATTAGTGAAGAATTGTACTGAATAAATGTGATATACTGATGTTATTCCTCGCAGACATGTTTGGAAGATGTGATTATATATAATAAAAAGACCAGAGTTTCTCTGAATACTTCCTTAGAAATGAAAACCTTTTAAAAAAACATTTTTAAAGTTGCTGTAGAAATTTTAAAAGAAATTTGTTATTGGTTAATTTTAATGGTGTTCATAGTATGAACTCATGGAGAAAACTAAAGACAAAGAAATATTCTGAATAACTGAATATAAACAAAGAAACACAAGAAGGTGTTCTTTGAGAAAAATACCTGTTTGACATATGAAAGTTCTGACAACAGGTAATGACTTATTTTTAGATTAATTTATTGCTTGTTTGGTGATTTGGGGAATATTCTTTACCAGTACAATACAGTCTTTTACATAGGAGGCCTGATCCTTTATAAAGGTTCAATTTAAAATAAATAAAAAAAAATTAAAGCTGTTTTGCCAGTAGTTGCCCCCGCACTTCTTCCTCCTGGCATTTTTGGAGGAATCAAGGGTTTGTCACAGGTGGAGCAAGCATGTCTTGGAAACAATTCCTGGGGCACCACAGTGTTTCAGCTGGGCAGAGGAGTCAGGGGCTTGGCTAATCTACAACAGTGACCTGGCTGACTCCCAGGCTGGCCCTTGCTAATGCTAGTCTTGTTTACAGTTTTGTCCTTTGTTCAACTCCCCAAAGCTTACAAGCAGCACTTGAAGAAGCGGCTGCACTTGAGGAAGCAGTAATTTTGAGACTCCTCTTCTGGTATGTTAGAATATGTTAGAACAAAACCGTGGAGACTTGTAACAGTGTGGTCCATGGATGTGTTATCTCTTTTCTGTTGTTTGACAGGCTCTTGATGCCGTGATGACTCATAAAAAAAAAAAAAGAGCTGGCAGAGAAGCCACGATGGGCCATGTGCCCCACTTGTGATAGCAATAAAAAAACAATGAGTTGGGCTACAAGTTTGTCTCAGCCTTTGTGTCAGAAGATACCTTTTGTTATCACTCTTTGCTTCGAAACATATATTTGCGCAATTAATTGTGCTCAATTTTGGTCTTGTTCTAATATATTAAAATACTTCTGTGACAGTTATTCTTTTTTAATTGGACTTGAGATTTTTGTTGGTAGTTTAAAGAAAATTGATAATGCTAAACAAACTGCAATGATAATAAAATTTTCTGTGTGCCTATATTGCAAGTGCTGTAATTGTACGTTGTATTTGTTTATGCAAGTAAACATTTGAATGCTTAGAACTGATGCATATACATATCAACATATTCCTTAGCTATTTTGTACACATACTTAATTGCATTTAAAGATGTATTTATTCATGCATATGCCTATTGAATAGCTTAATGCATGCTGAATATTTCTGATTGCAAAGAGGTTTTGTATTTGTAATTAGTAGGTGGTTCCATAAGCAAAGGAATTGATGGCTTCCTACAGATTTGAATCTTTTGTGCCTTAGCCATTTTGACCTGCCTCTACAATAATTTTTCATGGCTGACCTGGCAAGATTGATGTGCTCTGTGGTCAGCCAGTAAGTGTAGGTTCATTTGACAACAAGGAAAATATTTATTGGAACTGGCTGAGTTCTTCCTTTTGCTCTTCTGCAGTATTAACGTATGATGGTATTCCACTAAGGACCTCAATTCCAAGAAGCACTTATGATCACAATTATCTTTGAAATACTTGCCACATTTTGAAATGTCTAGAAACTGGCTAGTGAAATCAGAAGGTATGGGGCAGGAGACATGCCAGTGAAGAGATAGACCTCTGGACACAATCCAATGATCATTACCTTAGGAATTCAGGTTAAAAAAAGAAGAGGAAAATTTATGACATTTGACTTACAGTATCTACTGTAACTTTCCAACAGCTCTAGGACAGAGTTTGTACCAGATTCTATGGTTATGCTGGAATCCATGTCCTAAAACTAAGTACAACTGAAAAAGCAACAACTAAAACAACAAAGCGTTGTATGGCTTTACTGTTGCAATCAAAACCTTCGAAATAAAGAGCACTAAATCAAAGGTTTTTTCTACTTGGTCCTAGAGAAAGTCTGATGTAACAAAGTAGGGAAATCTTAAAATCACTTGATGATATGGGCTATAAATACATTATTCTCACACAGTAGTTCCTCTGATCTAGCCAGAATGACCTATAATTCTCTTTGCTTGGGTTTTTTTACCTTGAAAAAAATGTCAAAATTTCTGGTGCTTTTGTATCTCCTTGGCCTAACTTCTGTCTTTTCTTCACTTTTTTCTTTTTTCTAGTATTCAAGATCTCTTAGCACCTGTTGACTGTCTCATTTCCCACAGTTTGTGCCATCATGTGATAACACCAGCTGAAGGGTTGCTTCTAAAACAACAACCACAGAGGCGGACTGTGGTTTTGAGAAAGGCACACTTTGCCGAGGGTGACATCCAACATTATCATGATGCCACCTGCATCTATATTTGAAGTAGTCTCAAAAGTAATATGAATCATGTCTGACTTTGTATAAGTGTCAGAGGTCCAGTGTAGAAATTTGAAAAGAAAACTAGCTGCTTTTGTAGAGAAGTTAGTTACTAGCATGCAAAAAGAACACATTTTAAGCACTGAAGTCAATTACCTTCACTAGGATAATTTGAGCCCTAACCATATCATCACATACCATGACTCCTACTCCTTAGCTCTTTCCCAAATACAGCAGCCCCAAACTCTGTACCACATTCCCATCCTACCTTGTGATCCCAGTAGCAGCTGTATGCACAGAAGGTCTTTTTGCTTGGAGTTGCCCCTTATTCAAGTACTGTGAACATCTTCTTTCCTAAGACCTCATTCCCTGCCTTCAGACATATTGAGTGAAGAAGGAAGTGACACATGCTGCCTACCTGAGAAGAAAACTCACCACCCTCATGGAAGACTTATGATTGGGCAGCAACAGTCAAAAACTCCCTCTTTGCTCCCCAAACAGCCAGACAAAACTAGGATGGTATCAGTAGGTGTCTTTCAATGTTCAAATAGTTCAGCTAGAAGGGCTGGGTCTTCCACATCACTGCTTTCTCCTAGAGGATATAACACTACTGCCAAAAAGGCCCCCAAGCCATGAGGAACACTAAAAAAACAAACCCAACCAAAAGACGCATGGATGACTATCTAAAAAATACTTTCTATTATCCCCTCACATGAATGGGAACAATGAATGGCCTCCTTTGCCCACCTGAACCTGTGAAGAGAATTCAATGCCATAAAAATTAACACTATACTTGAATTCATGCTGAACAGGCACATACATAGTAGACCTTGATATGCCACTCCCCTTCCCCACCTCACAGTTCAGAAATAAGCTTGATTCTAACACAGCTTCAGAAGAGAACTGTATAGAGTTGTGGCCAGAATAATTCAGACCAGAATAATTCCTTCTCCTGTAAATGCTCAGGATTTTCAATTCTCAAAATGCTACTTTGTCATATTATTACAATTACAGTGATCACACGATCAATGGCACCAGTTGCAAATGTTTTCTCAGATGTTACTTTCCCTGGGATGGACAGCACCTGTCCATTTCGTCAGCAAGGACAGCCAGCCCAGCTAGCTGTTAGCCTGCTTTTAAGAATAGCTAGCACACCACATTTTTACTTGGGAGAATAAACAGAAAACAAAATATGGGAAAACTGGGATGCAGGTTGAAAACATAAGAATACACATCTTGGAGATCCTGAGGCTCTGGCATATGAGCTATGTTTATTAGATACTCAGTAGTCAAGACAAATAGATCAGAGGAGTGGAGTATGTGGAGAGAGAGTGTTGCATAAATGACAGAGAAGTAAACTGTAGATGAAGAAACCTAAGAGAGTGGCTGCTAGCTTAGATAAAGGTCACGGAGTTTTTCTTACACATGCAAGTAAAACAGGGTCAGAGCTCACCCTCATGCAAGTTTCTGCAGTTTCTGCTGCTTCTACAGTTTTAGCACACCTTGATCCTTGACAACTAGCCCTACTACCCCAGAAAATGTGTAGGTGTCACTAAGTGGACAGCATGTTACACAAACCCTTCCCATTAGTTCTGGATAAAATAAATCTGGTTGGGATGGGGTAGTAGGGATTTTTGGATCTTAATTCAAGCCATGTCATGTGTTTTCTGGGTCAATGCACAGTTTCCAATCTGGTTTACCTAAAATGTAGTCTAAAAGAGCTGCTGTAGAAAGGGAGCCAGAAGAGAGTGGTCAGGGGAGGTTGGCTGTAGGCCTCAACCTTTTTTTCTGTCTTTCAAGCATTTACTCAAGAGATCAGGATAAAACAGTAGATCTAAAAACCAGGAATCAATTCAAATGAAAACTGCTTCAGATAGTTTATGTAGGAAGTCAGGTTATGTGATAACATCAGACTCTTCTTGATTTATAATCTTTAAAATGATCTGTACTCCTGGATGGGACAGAAAGAATGTTCATCAGAAAGGAACGACAAACTCACACAGAAACCAGGTAAGTAATTCGTTTGAAGATGAAACCTCTCTCAAGGTTAAAGGTAGTTCCATTATTACTGAATGCTGGACGTAAGTTGTAAATCAGCAGGAACTTGTGTGTGGGTTATAAATGAACATAAAGTATTGTCTTCCAGCTCTCACTGCTAATACCAGGAAAAGCCTTACAGTCTTCACTGGCTGTTGAAAGAAGCATAATGAAGTGCAGTATTTCTAGTTAAACAAATCACACATGTTATTCTTGGTAATTGCTCATTGTCTTTGCACACAGGCTGGAGGTTTCATTCACCTTTTTGTAACTGTTTTCTTGTTTTTGCAGAGATCAATGTTTCGTTTTGTGATTTTTTTAAGGGGAGATATTTTGATTTTTCAGAATCCGGTGGGGTTTTGAGAGCAGAGGTGGAAATACTGAAATCAACTCATTTTTGTTTCTTAGTGGGAGGCCAACAGGAAAGAGCAAAAACAAGTTTCCTCAGCCCAGACAAGTTTAGCAAGATAGTGTGAGCTGAGAGCTCAGACATATATACTGATCATCTGCAGACCATGTATTTGATGAGCATAGAGCCCTTATTGTTGATGGTGTACAAATCCCCCAGAAATTGTCACACTAATATTGCATAACCAACCACTTCATTCTCAGTAGAAAAAAATTTACACTAATGAATGGAGGGCACTCTTTGAGAAGTATCATCATGTGAATTCTCATGTCCATGAATCAAACAATGAAAAAACAAAACTGCATATATCTTAAAAAAAAAATAATTATTTACTGATGGTGGCTTAGCTATAATCCTTTATCAGAAGGGACTGTCCTAAGTCATGATTGCACCATTAAGGTGATGGTGTTACATGGCTACCTGCAGATCACCCACATTTGTGTGTGTTTGTTCCTGACAAACCTGAAGGCTACACTTGCTTCTTCCCGTGATCCTGTCTGCCTCTTCTATCACTGAGTCATGTCAACATTGTTGTTCTACCTCCAACCACTTTGCCACTTGAAAGGCTAAGTGTGGGCTTCACTTCTTGCTTTTCCGGGCTAAGTTTAGTTCATGAGATGTTGCTGAAATACAAACAGGTACCATGGAACTGGAGCTCATTGCAGTTGTTAAGGGTGAAGACAAGGTCACTGACAAACATCAGGAAATCGACAGCTGAAGTCACAAATACCATTAATACAAGAGCTTTGCGACATATGGGAATGTACAGGTAGCTGGTTATACTCACAGAGGATGGATGGATGGATGGATGGATGGATGGATGGATGGATGGATGGATGGATGGATGGATGGATGGATGGACGGACGGACGTACAACACAATCCGCAGAATAAGCATGGCAGTACATCTTCCCTTGCTCCTCATGCCTTCCCAGCTCATGCCTTCCCTAACTCCTGCCATCAGAATGCCTAATAAAGAGTAGTTATAATCAAGCATTTGCACACTCTGACAATTGAGATCTACATTTTTAAGCAAAAGTTTTCTTTTTTCTTCACTCATCTGCTGACCTGTGGTTATACAAGTCTCTCCATACTTTGTTTTTCATTAGACATTTATCCCTCAAATAAAGAAAGGAAACTGAGTAAATAGTAACAACTATGTCTGTGCTGCATAGAACTGGTAGAAATGATTGATTTTTAAAGCAATGATTTAATCAATTTTCTTTTAAAAGGTTTTTAAAGATTTGGATACTTTATTATTACAATTGTTCCTTTTCCTTGAAGATCTGGTTGTGGGGGAAATGTGTATAGAAGAATCCATTATTCCCTTCTTGCCTAGGGCTGCAATTATAATGTTAGGCCAGATAGTACCTATTACCTGCCTGCTTCCTGTTATTTTTGGAATGATCTTAAACAAGGTGAAAGTGCTTATTCAGGGTGTGGGAATAGGAAGGTTTTATTTCACTTATCCAAATACAAACTCTGTATTTAGCCAGTATTTTACATGACAAGCTAAGGACCAAAATCAATTCATCTTTATGTGAATCTTACAATAATGTCAAATAAATTGGATGAGACCCTGAAATAACAAGAATTATACATCCTGTGAGAATCTGCAGATGTTGCATTGTCATTCTCAGCAAACACTATACACCATGTGGCAATGCCTGCAAGCAGCTCTTTTTTCACTTTCTAACCTTCACAAAGTATTTACTGTTCACAGAGTCAAGCGTGTTATGTCTGTATTAGGCTCAGACTATAAATAGTCACATTGCTTATAACTGGAACAGATTGTTTGTTTGAGCATTCTCATGAAATAAAACTTTTTGCATCAAAGCAACACATTCACCCTTTCACCAGCTAAAACTTTCTTCTCAATACTGCTGATGCAGAGATCACATTTAAACTACACTGAAAGTCTGTCTGTGTTTTGCTTTTTGTTGCTGATGTAAAGTACTGTAAGAGACAAATTCAGCTTCCAGAGAAACAGGATAGCATAAAAATTAGCAATCTGTTTAGGTAAAACTGAATGTAGACCTAGTTTTACAGATTTTGCCCTTGCTGAAGGAAGTACATGCAATCATTTTGACTTTCCTCAATTATTATTTTTCTTTCTTCATGTATATATCTTTATTACGTCTATATTTTTGTCCTCCATTCTTGATTGGTTTCTCCCTGGTTATTTACAATAGGAAGACGTCTCAACAAGATTTCAATAGCTCATTTTGTGCCTTGGAAGCTCGGAACCAGTGAGACTAACCATGGGTTTTTTAATTTACATTGATAAGTAATACAGTTTTCTACTATTTCACACATAGCTTAGGATTCTTTTCAGAATGAGAGCATGACATAAAAGAGAGAAAAATCAGTTCCTCTGGGTCTCTACATGAACAGAATTTTTTTAGAAAGATATGATACTTGCATACAGGTTATAAAGTGAAATTTTTAAATCCTGTAAACTTAATGTGTAATCACATTAAAGGCATCTTCAGGGTCAAGCAATTGCTCATGGACATGCTCACTTGGACAACATTAATTTATTTCAGGAGCCTACAGAAGTCATGGAATGTGTATAAATGCAACTCTGCTGTAAGACTTACAAGTGGACTTCCAATACATTGACAGTGTTTTGATTGATCATAAATATATGTGTGTTTACTTTAATCTTTGAAATAACAATGTTTTACTGCTATTGGTCTTGTGTGTAATTTCTGGAGAAGAATCATGCTGTTCCCAGTAGGGTAAAAATACAGGAAAAAATACAGATAATCCTTTTTCCAAACAGCTCAGAGCCGGAGACAAGCACTTTTTTTTCTGGTTGAAGAATAGTGACATTTCAACAAACAAGAGGCTTTCTTAAAAATTTCAAATCAATTGATCACAAAATATCTATTTTTTCCTCTTTGTTTTGAGAGGTGATATTTTTTCTTGATATGCACTCAAATATAATATGTCAAGTCTGCTTTAAAATACTGGAAATGGCCCTGTCTTTATTGCAAGGTGAGGTGCTCATACAAGCACACAGTAGTTGCTAAGTCCTCCAGGCTTCCTCACCTGCCAAGAAAAACCCCCTCGTACCACGCCCAAGCCTCTTTAACACCCTTCCCTCAGGCACAGTTCATGACCTGAAATGCAAACCTCACCAAGCAGCAAAACCTAAGATATTCCCCTGACTAAGGCCCCTAAAATTAGGAGTCCACAGACCCAGTTTCTTGGTCTTAGTAGAATTCAGAGTTTCTTAGTAGAACTCAGAGAAACTCAGGTCTGAGTCGCTTTGGTCAAATAAAGGCTCAGTAGTGGCTGGTTCCAGTGCTCCTCTCCCACCTCCTTTGGCTCAAAGGGGCCCTTGGTTATTTGCCTCCTCTTTGCTATATTTCACTTTTTTTTAAATATGATCTTGTGTTTCCACAGATAACATCCATTGACATTTTCTCACTGCCTGAGAACATAGATAAGAAATTTGCTATACCTATTATTATCTTTTGTTGCTCAGCTCATGGTTTCTCTAGCAGTAATATGGTGTCTAACACAACTTAGTCCACTGGAACTCAGGGTAAAATGTTGTAATTTTGTTCTACAAAAATCCTCCTATTTATATGTTTTGTAGGTCTGGTTAGTGTCAAATTGATTCATGAAAGCAAATGCAGTTATCTCTATTGACTTCCTGAAGGTTTGGACCAGGCCCCAATGAATTTTTATAAAAAATTATCAGTTTCTTGTAATTGGACAGTATTAGTAGCATTCTGCTGTAACTTTTATTGGGAATGAAATGTGGATTTCCTCATGACTGCAGATGAACTAAAGTGAAGTAGGAATATTTTCTGCTACTATTGCAAAGGATGCCCTTATTCATCCGGATGGTGATATTTCCAATCATTCTAAACTTTCCTTTAGCAGAATTATGTGACCAATACAGAGGGCTGGCATTGCATTATAGCTGTAAATTATAACCTCAAATTTTTGAAATCCAGCAAATTACTGATGCATTTATCTAATGCTTTGCCAGAATAAGGGTTTTGAGTGGCAAGTAGACATTTTATTATTAAATTTATTGCTGCAGGATTAAAATGTATTCTTGACTAAATTTCACTTAATATACTTTTACACCTTGCAAAGTAGATGATAGTGACTTAATTCACTAACTCTAAATCCTGGAGAGTGTCAATTACTAAACACTGAATAGAAGTAATTTCAGTAAGTCCTGCATATCCTACCATCAATTGAAGTAACGTGGATAGCCTTTGATGATTTCTATTTAATACTTAAGACTACAGGAACAGTTTATGTCAAATAAAAGAATCTATTCCACAAGCAGTAAAGGGATGAAACACGGATTCTTTTGCATTATATCTGCTGTCCCCTAACTAATCTTCACAGCTGTAACCAGAATTGTCTCTATATCTCTGTGACCCATCACTGGGCCCACACTATGACTAATGTGAAACTCTATGTATACACAGAGCATGTAACATTCACTTTTTACATGTTTTTCCATCTGAGGGAGCACTAATTTGAGTCCCCCTTTTGCATCTTGCCACTGAATTTATGATGACTAAATATATGAAAATAGGTTTTTTCATAAATTTGCTTCTATAAAAGTTTGCAAACCCCTCTCCCCAAAAGCCTCCACAAAAATTACTAACGTAGAAGGAAAATTAAGTTTATTCTTTATTTCCATGAGTGCAGGGAAAAGAGAGACTTCATTGCTGCAGGGATCCCCTGCATTCAAAGACAATGTAGCTGATACTGCAAGTCAGAGGAGTTGGCCTCTGGTGTTAGACAGGTGTTGGCTGCAGGAGTGATTGGTGCAAGATACCAGTATTGTGGGAAAATATTTTATCCATAGCAAAGGGACAGAAAAAACCATTGTGTCCATGAGTGGTTTGGGAAAAAAAATACTTTAATACTAACTGAAATTGGCTTACACTGTAATGCTGTTGTGTCTTTCAGGGAATTCATTCCATGGATACAAGCATAAAACACATGTAGACTTCAATACAAAGATGAAAGCTAATCACATCTGCAATCAGCAACAAAATCACATAAAACAATTATAATCTTAAGCACATTAAGCAAACGTTTATATAGTTAACCTGTCCTCAGAGACAGCTTAGAAAGTGAGACAATATTCTTTTCTCATGCATTTTTTTTGGAGGTAGCGTGTTGTTTAATTAGAACATCCACATCAGCTCAGCTCTGGACACCAGTATTGAAATATTGATTCATAAGACCTAAACCATGTTTGCTTTTATAAAGCACAGATACGAAAATTTGGGAGATGAGTGAGATACCTCCAGTTAAACTGAAATCATGCTGTCACCCATGAGGTAGCTGCTGCAGCACCCTAAGACCAAAAGCTTACATGCTGCTATTCATAATATATGGTGTACAAACTTGGAAACTTTGGACTGGTAATTTTATTTTTTAATTGGTGTTCCTCCTTTACACTTTGTGGCTAATGTTTTCCTATTATCGAGGTCTTGCATATTTAAAGCACCCACCCAATTCTGTGGTATTATGTATTTTTTTTAAGGTCTGAGTGACAAGTACATTGATATAAGTGAATCATCATTTTGCAGGCATAACTTTTTATCAGATCGGTTTTCTAATAGATTTATACATTTAAGACAGCGCATCTGCCATAAAAGATTAGCTCACGGAAGATAGGCCATTGTTCTAATAGCAAGTGATCAAATTTTATACTTTAAACATGTGAAAGAAACTAGATAGTAAATGAGCATCTTGTCAAGTAGTTTCTGGTTATCAGATAAAAAGAAAAAAGGGAACTAAAAGGATATTATTGTGCAAGATTTCTCTTCCCTGCTAGAGTCACCGCTTTGTGCTGCAGGACTGCATTTGACTCTAGGATACACCAAATGTAACCAGATGACAAAGCAAAAAAATACAAAACAAGAGAGCATCTGAAGTGCATTATATCCTGTGATTGCAGAATGAATTAGCAATACCTGCTATGGGATTCTTCAGTGTGCAGTACGTGAGAATTGCTTGAGAGATAAAGAGGGACTTACTTGATAATTTCTTGAAGAATCACCCTTTGAAAGTGAAATTTTTGGGGGAGAGGAAACAAACACTTTAAACAAAGACTGATGTATAGTATCAGTCTGAATGAAGCCACATTTCCTATTCATCAAATGATGCCCCCTGACGCACTTAATAACACCACATAAATCTTTTCAACCTGATGTTTCCCAGTTTTACAGATTCAGTTCTGAGTCTCATGTGCTATGAAATGTGACTCAGAATAACCATGGAGGTAGTGAATTTCTGAGAGAGGCAAGTACAGGGGGTTTCCCTGACTCAGTGGCCCAAAATACATAGTTGTGTTTGTCAAAGGCAGGTCCCAAAAATGTAAAAGTGCAGAAGACAGAAAACAAAATCAGAGTAATTCTAACATAGATTTTAACAAGTTGTCTTCCCAACAAGCTAAGTATTATTGTGCCTCTCAGAAGCGCACACGTGTCAGTATTTGTTTTTTATTTAAGGTCTATAAGAGGAGATCAGTAGTGGAATGTCCCAGTCAGATTTGTGTCATGAGTTACTCTATACAGAAAAACAATGGATTTCTCAAATTATATTTATACTGCTTTGATTTTCAGCTCTGGATACTTGTGCAATGTCTCTCAAAAGACATTTTCCAGGATCTAAGTTCTGTTTGGTTTTTTTTTCCCTACAGATGCAGTAGAAAAAGGCCTCACTGCTGTTACTGAAAGCTTGATTGCATCTCTATGTCTAGTCATTACAGACAAATTAATGAAGTCACAGTTTATGGTAGTAGCCTGGATCCATGACAAACTTAAAAATGCTTCATAAATTGATGTATATAATTACACACAACACAATGCTGCCTTTATGCACTATAAATATACATGTGTCATTATAAATTGCTTCAATGTGGACATGTGCATCATATTAAACCAAGTCATAACGACAGCCTTCTGTTTTGTCTCTTCCTTAGGTCTGCAGCTCCCTTAATTTGTCCTGCCAGTCACCTGTAAGAAGAAAAGTAGATGGAATCTCTAACATGAAAATTTTCATACCTTCCAGAATTTTATATAGACTTTAAATATTTATTGTGATCATGTTTAAGTATGTTTGTCATCCACACAAGGATCTCAACTGTTTGAATCTTGACAATTTTTAGCCATGATAATTTATTTTGCTCATGAACTTTGTAGTATAATTCTGTGTTGAATGAAAATTATCTACTTTTATCAGTTTGAAATTTGCCTCCTTTCAGTTTCAAGGAAATTGAGAAAAGCTGTTACTATGAGAAAAAAAAACCCCAATGGCTATTTCTGAGCCACTCCTAGTATAAACTTGGGACATATTCCATTTTATACACCTTCTCTGTAAGACAAACTCTTAATCCTTTTCATCTTACTTCATATAAGAAATTTCCCATACCCCTGATGATTTTCAGATTTTCATCACTTATCTCTCTCTGTAGCAACAATAAACTTCATAGAACAACTAGAAGTGAATGCCACTCTGTAGTAATACAATATTGTTTTTATTCAGGGGTAAAACCAATATATAATAGGTTTTCATGGAGTGCTTCACAGTGACTTTAGCTACCATGCTCTTGGCAACCATGCTTGAATTTGAACTCCTCTCCCAGCTGTGTGGTTCAAGGCAGTTCTCTCCTCGCAGAGATTGAACTTCCCTTTCTGGGACAATATTTGGGTCACTGCAGATGAGAAGGAGTCTGAGAGCCAGCAGGGAATTTGGGATTGAAATCAAAGTGCTTCAGAAAATGCAGATGTACCTAAAGCCACTGAAATATTTTATTCCTTATTGTAACAGGCAGTTTACATACTTGTGAAGAACAAAAATGTGGTTGACTTGGCAACGTTAGGTTTATGACTGAATGGTACTCAATAATCTTAAAGGTCTTTTCTAGTCCTAATGATTCTGTGTTAAACTATACAAATAGGTCACTTCTCCAGATTGAATTGCCATTACATTACCATTTGCCATCAGCTGCCGTCTAACTTAGCTGTTAATAGATCCTGTTGAAAGTGTGTAAGGTCTAGACTTAACATAAATCACTCATATGTGAAACTTGTTATTCTGCACTGATCTATTCCCAAATAAATAATAAATATATTTAACAAGATCATTCATACTGTGGAAAATTGGAGACACTTGCTATTTACCATATGTACAAAATGATTATTTATTAATACTCTTTGTTTTCTAACTTTTAAATGAGCATCTGACTATATGGCATCATATTAGACAAAACCAGATATGTATTTATTTACTGGCTGCAGTTCTTTTGAGTTAGTCAGATCATTTAGCAGCTGGAAATGTGTTTAGTGACATTGATAATGTCTGTATTTTAGAACTTAACACCCACACCTGGTAGTGTGGTAAAACATCTGGAATTGTGCTGGTTTTTTTCCCAGACCATGCCAGGCCTTGCTTGACTTTGGTTTAAAGGGACAATACAATATTGAAATAGACTGAATATTTTGTAACTAAGACTACTAAACTACTAAAAAGCTTGGTTTCACTTTAAGAAGAAATAACATCATACGAAAGACTTTTCACTTAGCTAAAATGAAATTATTAAATATTTTTTAACTGATTCTTACAGTTTAAAAAAAAAAAAAGTCATAATGCTGGGGCTGGGAGTGCCCAGCACATTGTTGAAAAAAAGAGGATTAGCAGAAATGCTGCCACCTGGATTGAGACCAGTGATCTAGGTTGACTTCTTAAAGCACACACCTTAAAATAATACATAATCTCAGTGGGCAGGAAGTGGGCAGGGATGCCAAAAGTGACCTGGTTAGTCATTCCTCAGTCAGAGCTGCTGGAGCCAGACTGACGAGGTTCTCTGATGGTGCTTTAATTGCTGCTGAAAGTGTAATGCTTAGTTATAGACTGCTTTGCTATCAGATAAATACTTTTCGTGAACCTTGCATTCATGCACAAGTAGCACTTACTGAGGTATAGCTAGGGTTTGAGGACTGAAGCTTATTATTTCTTGAACATCTTTCCCTAAAACATTTACATAGGTCTCAGCATTAAGAGAAGGCAAGGAATAATCAGAGTGTATTTATGACTCTTTGAAGATACTAGTATGAAATAATTGTGCTCCTGTAAGAAATTGTTGTCTTTAGGTTCTTTTTCCTTCAGAATTGTATGATATATCCTATTAAACTTTAAATGAAGAAAAATAGCAGCCTTTCAAGGTTACTGTTACTGCCATGGAAAGACTACCTAGTACATCATCTCCTTCATTTGGCTTACCCTTATACTCACCTTTACATTTTTACAACTGTTATTTATTTTCCTGTTTTGAACTAATTTTGAAATCTTGAAAACAATGTTACATTTGACTATCAAGCAAATGAAATGAGCATCATATCTGTGGAGATCACAGTCACTGAAAATCAAGAGAGGTAATAAAAAATTCAAACATGAAATATTTATTATTTGATAAGTAGCTGGTGATTTATGTAAAAAGCATCAATAAGAAGGATAAAAGAAATATCTTTGCCACACAATGGTCAGGTGTGAGAAATGAGAACTGTCACTACCTGAAAGAAAAAAAAAAGCTGAATTTACATGACTAATATTTACTGGATTTTTAACATTTGAAGAATGGGATTGAAGTTATTTCAGAGGCTGGAAAGGGTGTCCTTTCCAAAGCAAAGCTGTTGGAGGTGGACTGGCAGGATGCTCTATAGTTGTAGTGATACAGTGTCTCAAGCTACTTCACTGAAGGCTCATAAAGCAGATGCTGCAATCAGGTTTTTAATTTAGAAGTGTGCTACCCTGGCCATGGTAATAACGGATGATAGCAAGTCTTCACATTTGTATCTTAGCTCTTGTCAAGAGATTGGGACAGATAAGGATTAGCACAACTACTGTCAAACTCTGCTGCAGAGAACATTTTGGACACTAAAGGTCAACAGGACACCAGTATTAATCATAAATCTTTGTTCCCAATTCTGTTTTAATCCTAGCATCGTATGAAAGTCATTATATAGAGCCTAAGCCTGGTCAGCTGCATGTGCTTCACTGCAGAAATTAGTCAGAAATACGCAAAATAACATCAAGAAACAACCTGCACCTTTGTATACTATTTGTATATGAACATAAACTTTTGGCTTGTCGTTAACACTCCCTGTCTCTGGCAGTGACCAGGAAGGATGTGGAGTGGTAGATAGTGACAACTTTGGCATGTGAGCAAGGACAAGACAATAGTTAGGTACAGAAGTAGGGCATGTGTGTTTGTAGGGATGTGTGGCTGTGTGCTGGGGTATCGGAGGACACCTGGAGCATGCAGGTGGCTGGAGGGGGGCTTGATTTCTGGTATTGTCTAGACTGGATGAAAAGATGTTAAATGAATTATTGAAGGTCTCAAAGATGGAAACACCTGACTTCAGAAATATTAATGGCATCATCTGCCTAGCAGCTCCCGAGCCCATAGGGGAATGCAGGTATCTGGGGAGCAACTGGGTTGGCAGACATAGAAACAGATTCTGCCAGAGCTGGAGCTCCTGAACTGGGATCTCTCTCCCAACTCCCTTTCTCATCAGAGCTTAAGGGCTTTTCTGCTCGTCCTTCCCTGTCTGCCCAGCAAGAGCAGTAGCTGCAGGGACATTCCTCTGTTATCTGAACCCTTGGCACTGCAACTGCTCCTGCAGGCTGAAATTGGGCATTAGAAAGGGTCACAGTAATGTGCCAATGTAGTCAGATCAAGGCTCCTTAATGCTTTGACATTTTGCTTCTTAACACTGCCAACAGCAATGCTAATTATTACAGCTTGCATTTACCCACAGCAGCTCATTTAAGCCTGGCCACTAGTCAGTCCCTGGATTGTAATGGCTACTCATCACCAAAACACCAGGTCAACTGGAGCTGTTTCAGATCCAGAACTGAGAAAGGCCTTGTACTTAATTTCAAAGCCTTGCAAACCCTGTTCCTATGGTGGCACACACACATCACAGACTTACTTCAAGTGTGTTTAAATAAGCATACCCTTAGCGATTTAGGCCTATCCAGAGTGCTCCCTTTTCATCAATGATGCAGTTCTTTTTGAATAAGCTTTAAAACACTTGCTTACTTGCATGCATGCAAAACTTCCCATTTTTGACTTGAATCAAACTCATCATTGACAGAAAATGGGCATCTCATATCTAGCTTTTCGTTGTAACTCGCTTACATTACTAAACAGACAGCTACTACAGATAAACTCCACGCCAGCAGACCCTGCAGAAGCACAGCAACGCTAATCCAGGTTGGAAGAGGCCTCCAAGATCATCGGAATCGAACTCGGGCTGGTCTCCACCATGA
>JANPWX010000380.1:770682-919241 GCA_024734555.1 Trochalopteron elliotii
TTCGGCTAGGACGTACTGGGCTGTCAGGGGCGGTGGGAGGGGAGAAGCCGCCCCCTCACCTCCCCTCGGCGGGGGTTGGACCGGGCTGCGGGCGAGGCCTCTCCCCGCCCCGTTCCCGGCCCGTTTCCCGCCCGGGTGGGGAGGGTCGGGCACACGTGGCCGCTCTGCCGGCCGGGAAATGCTCCTGCTGCTGCCGGGGCCTCCCGGGAGTTTCCACGCGGGGACAGCGTGGCCTTGGTGCGTGGTCCAAGCCACAGCTGGGTTCTACCTGCGTTGCCTTGAGCTGCCCAAATTGACTCTGCTTTTTAGTGCGGCACTGACTTGTAATAAGCCTCAGTACGGTTGAACCCATTCGTCTTAAAAAAACTTGAAAATTTGTATTCACGGCCAAACTCTAGCAAACTCTGATGTTAATAGATAGGAGTCAACAGCTATTACTCGAGAAGGAAATGTAATTCTTAAAGATGGAGTTGTGCATTTAGGGAATAATCTCTTTTTGAGGCACCTGTCTCATTTTACTTAAGCTTCTTGCGTGCAATGAAGGAGTTCTTGCCGTAAGAACTTGGCTTATACCTGCAGTACTGCAGCTTTTGTTGTGCCCTGGCCCCATTAACTTAAGCAAACTGTAAATCAGAGTCTTTTTTTTCCCTCAGAGTCTTTATTTTGTTGCCTTGGGCTGTGGAGAAATGGACACACTTCAGTTCATACCGATATTTTAAAGAACCCTTTGGTGACAGAGCAGCAATTTTGTTGCTTCACGTTGACAGATTATTTTAAAAAAAGCAAAAAATGCTTCAGTCCGCCTCTGATCTTCTGCTGAGTGAACAGACCACACGGTTTTTATGTATAATAGTTGTGCAAATTGGGTTTTGCACTCTGATCTTGGTATTTATTGGAAGTTGTAAATTCATGTGAGCTGTGCTGCATGTGTGTTCTCACCTTGCAGTTTCTGCTAGTGTAAATTTTCCTAATATAGGCAAAATCTTGAACTAGATTGGGAATTTTACTGCTTGATTTTTCATCCTCTGGATACCATTTTTCATCCCAGACTGGTTGAAATGTTGATTTCAGCTGAGTCTCTGGCTACTGAGAAGTTGAGTGTGCAGTCCATGGAGTTAATTTCAGTGTTCATACACTCATCAGACTCTCTTTTAATGAGTTTGCTGAGATACACAGTAATTTGCTGTAGCCATTAAGTTGCTCTTGGAAACATGACTGTGAGATTACACGTCAGGTCTTTACCCTTGTACCATATGTTTCTTCTGTAGTCACACAGAATCATTTATGGCCCAAATGAAATAGAGTTTTTGTCTTCTTCTCTATTAAATGCAATATGGTCTTTTTGTGCTGCATGTGATTCTGTAATGCCCAAATATAAAACGAAATATTTACAGTATTTTTTGGTTTCCTTTCATAGGAAGACTTCTGAGGCCTTAGATCTTCTGGCCTTTATTTCACCATGTTCCTCTTTTCCCCCTCTCCTTTCTGAGATATTGTGGTCATAACAAAATGTGATATTCCATCTGCAAATATCTTGGCGATACAGCTGGAATGCTTCAGTAGCTTCTACTCTGCGTTCTGTAATTTATGTAATTTTTAAATACTAATTTTTATGGTCAGTGCATGATGTGATCTGTCTTAAAACAATTAAGAATAGATGTTACTTGTGAAACTGCCAAGTGCAGTAGTGTCTTTAATAGTAGTTTGTTACTTTTTTTGTGTATTCCATTATTACTTAATGAAAATTACACTATTTTTTTAAGATTGACATAATGCCAGGATTAGTTTTTTGAGGGAAAGGCACCCAGCTTACTCTTGGTATTTCTTGGTGCCTGTTTTTTAATGAGGAAAGAATATTTTTATCTTTAAGTAATTGTATAAGACACTTGCTTTTTACCTGAAACAATTTTGCATATTCAGAGGGAATGGTGAAAAGGTTTTTTTGCATTGCTGAACTTCATTTGAAAGGTGGATGGGTCTGAGCATAAAATAGAGAAGAAAGGTGAGAAATGCATGGGGAAGGAGTAGAAATGCTGATCCTGAGCTGTTGGAGTAGAAATTGTAATTGAACTATCTGTCTGGGGCGGAGACTGAGAAGTCGAAAAAAAAAAAAAGAGCATGGGGAAAGATTTAGTGGAACTGTAGAAAGTTGGATTTAGTCTGTGAGGGCAAAGGAGATGCTGAAGGAGGAGGTGTGAAGTATGGTAGTTCTTGAAAATTTTTAGCCTAATGAATAGAGTATTAAATGTTAAATTATATTATTGTAGTAAAAGTCTATTATTAGAACTTAGAAGGTTACTTCTTACCTAGGTAAATAAAAGAACCTAACTGTACTTTTGGAATACAGGAAATGCATTATTTTATAAAAGCTTGTGCAAAACCTATGCTTTAAATTGTAATATTATTTAGAAATTGTGCAGATTAATCTTGCTGTTCTTGCTTCATAGACTTTGAAGATGATGATGTGTATGGCCAGTCAGTAGAAGATGATTATTGCATTTCTCCTTCAACAGGTTAGTTCAAATAATTACAAGTATTGTTCATTGATACCTGTTTTGATACTTATTTCCAAATTAAAACAAATTTAAAAGCTGGTGACACTTCTGAAAAGTGCCAAGTGGCCATAATCCTGTTACAGTTGGTTATGTAGTGTTAGGCATTAGACAACTGGCCACATCTTGAGTCCTACGTGTTTATTATCCTACATGGTTGGAGTGTACTTGGTAATGTAAAAATCTGCTCTGTGGGGATGTGTTGATAATCTTGAAACATTTGGTATCTTTTCATATGGTTAGGAGGATCTACCTGGGCTTAGCAGTTGTTACTGTGCACCTGGCAGTTGATGTCTTCTGTGCACCTTGGAGTAAATGTGGGGCAGGGAGTCTTAACTGTGGGTTGCAGTGCTGGTCCTTTTGTGCAGGATCACTAATCAGTGGAGCTAATCAGCCTCCCAGCCTTTGCAATGTTGCAAAGTAGTTTTAAAAATAGAGATGGCTGTGTGCTCAGGTGAGGCAGAATTGGAGTGGCTCAGCCCAGCTGAATTCAGTCTGGCTGTAGAACCATTAGCTTGTGTTCTCCAGTCAAGTCTCTGGCAAGATTATCAGTTTAGGGTTTCCCCATATCTGGTGGCAGTGTTTCTAGAGCTGAGTAGGCCCTGGAAATACTACAGCTGGTGCTGACATGAAGCTGTGCTACTGCAGGTGACTGGTTTGGATCTGATCCACTGTGACTGTGATGTAGTGTGTGACCTCTGGCCGCAGGAACTTGAGATAATTAGGTCTTTAAAACTCTGATCCTCTCCCATGCTGTTGATTTCAGTGATTAAAATGTGCAGTGTGTACTTTTTGCTCAAGTATAGACTGATAAATGGCAAAATTAATTCCTGCCTGTGCACAGTCATTTTCTTAAGAACTCTCTGCGTGGAAGCTTCAATTATAAAATAATCTGATTTAGATTGTATAACAATCTTAATACTTGTTTCAGTTATGGTGATTGACTATGAAATGGTGTATATGCATTTGGGAAACAGTTGATAAGAGTTGCTACTTCTGGATATACCCCTGCTTTCAGTGTGGATTTCAGAGCTGGGGAAAATATTACATGGCTTAAGGCAATTTGTTTACATTATGCATTACACATTTCTGAGAGAGTATAATGACTGGGGCTCTTGTTCAGCAAGGAGTTTTATCTGTATATGCCTTAATGTTGCTAAATCAGAGTGAAACCATGCACTTATTTAAAGTTTTGTGTGAATATGCGTTTTTACTCATGGGCTGTATTTCTAATGAAATTCCAAGAAAGAAAGGATGTGTTCAACTATATTAAATTCTTACCAGTAATTTAGCAGTCACATACTATAACAGAAATGTTAATTTCATGCTAACTTGTTAAAATTTAAACTGAGTTTAAAAATGATTGTGTCAGGTTCTAAAGACATTAGGCTATAGATATGTATGGAAAATACTGTTTTTTCAAACCTGAGGTATAGTTTTTTTTTGTAATGATGAACTGTGTAGAATTATTGCGTTCTATGGATACAAGGATATTGCCCAGCCTGTAGTTTCACTGTAGTGGCAACTTATTTATGTTCTAGCATGAGCTGTTGTATGCTCTGTGCAGTCCTCGGGTAGTAGTAATTGTACAGGAGTGTCTCACCACCCCCTTGAAACCACTGCAACAATTCAGCATCCTAACTCATTTTTCCTTTAGTTATGTTTTGCTTTTAAAGGAGGAAAAAAAAATTGACTTTTTTTTATACTTTGTTTTTTTACCTAATGCAGCAGCTCAATTTATTTACTCCAGACGAGACAAACCGGCTGCGTTTGCTGAGCCATTAGAGGAAGAATATGGCTGTGAAGGTACCGATGCTGCTGCTGATTGTTTTACACCCACCCATCAGTTGACTGAAGTTGATAGAGGTAATTATAGAAAACAACTATCAGAATAATCTCTTACATGAATTAAAGATTTACTAGAATAGGCTTAAATTAATGTTTCTTACTTGACTGACATTGCTCACAATTTTGGACTCTTGTAATGAAACAATGCTCTTCAGGGAGCTACCTTCAGTGGTCATTCTTCAAGTTCCTAACTGCCTTTTGTGTACCAGTTGTAACTTGGTTGCATGCACTGAAATGTGTTCTTAATTTCTTACTGGAAATGATGAGATTTTATGTGAAGTGGAGACATTAGAACAGCTGTACTGACAGCTCAAATCTTGACTCTTGAATATTATAAACTGAGTATTAGTATTAGAATGATTTCTTTTTGTTTTGCACTCCAAATTATAGCAATTAGCAGTATTTGAGGGGGTTTTCAAAGTCTTGCATTTCCTTGAAAGAGTAGCCAATGTTCTGTACAATCTTTTCTAACCCTGTTTTGAATTCATAAGACTTTTGTTTCCATTCAATCTTACAGCTGTGAATTCCACATTATAAGCTGAGTTCTGAGCTGAGTGGTTGGGGAAAAATACTTGCTTTTGTTTTTTAAACTTGCTGCCTAATTGCCTAATTACTTGCTTTGTGAAAAAGATTCACAAGTCTCTTTCTTAAGTATTAATATTAATATAGATTTTAATGTGTTGGAAATAATCAGGCTTATTTTTAAAATGTTGAAAAGATCAGACTAAAGTGTGTTGAAATTTGGTACTTGAAAAAGTTGCAGAAAATTCAGAACAGTGAGTAAGAGAATTTTGATTCCATGTCAAGTAAATTGGTAGAAGTTAAGCTAATGCTTAGAGATACAGTTAAATAGGATACACTGGGGAGTAATATACATGTTTTTACAGCAGGAGATAAAGCTGTGGAGGGCAATTTGAAAGAATGACCCAGTGTAATGGTACAGGTGGTCTAGACAATGCAATCCTCTGGCTTTGCAGAATGCTTTTGACGGACTCAGTTAAACTGGTATTGGAGCCAGAAGGAAAGTAACATTTTGGACTAAAAAAAGAGGGAAAAGAAACCTCAAAATATCTACTGTGAAAACAGCAGTGTTCTCACAAAACCTATTATGTTTGACACAGAATGTCGTGGCCATTAATACAGAATTACTGATGTAGCCAGGATGGCTTCAAAGAGTTTCACAAGATTGCTCTTGTTGAGTATTAGATAGTAAAATGGCAACCAGCACATTGTGCAGGGCTCTGCCCATGCTGGTTTTGCAGGGCAAATGTCTGGGGAAGATTCACTTGGTATTTGAATTACAGGTGAAGGGTGCAAATATAAGTAACCTTGTGGAGGTTGCAATTCTGTAGTGGTGAATTCCCTTAAGCAAACTTCTTTAAACATCTTCCAGGAGGTGTTCAGATGAAAATATGTAGCTGTCTTCCTGTTCTTCAGTTCCTGTTTTCTAAAATCTGAACTGGCAGAAATTGGGATTTCAGGGAGATTTTGTTCTTCTCTTTAGTGATTGTGTGGCTTCCAGTGAGTGGCAGCTTGGTGAATTTTCAGTCTCTTGTTGGGCAGCAAGTATCTTTGTAAAGGCTTATCAGTGTTGCAGAAATACGCTCCAAAGAAAATGGATTTTATCAGCCAAAAATATATTGCAGTTTTAGAGAAGGTAAAGGCTACAGGTAGTTTGAAACCTGACATGTTGATCCAGGTTTTCAGTTGTTAAGGCCTGAGGATCCTGAAAATGCTATTTTACTTTGGGTGTTAATTGTAGCATCTGTAAACACTTAAAATGTGCTGTTCAGTGGGATTCTACATTGACTTAGTATCTTACTTTGGATGATTTTAAGGTGATGATTCGTATGTCTTTGAAGTGAAGGTAGTTATTTTATGCCATCAAAATCTTTCAATACTGAGACTTTCTAGATTAGTAAAGAGTCATGTATATGTTCTTTATTGCAATATCTGAAATAGGTCAAATATTCTGCAGGGTGTGGGAACAAAGTCTACCAGGGCAGTAAATGAGATTGAAATTAATTTCTAAAGGTTCTAACCCTTATTGTAATATTTTTCCCTTCTGTTCACTAATCAGAGGTGTGGCGCCAGTGGTTAGGCCATTGAAGAGTTATTTTTTGGCAGCTTGTAACAGTAATGTGTTTCTTTCAGCTCGTCTTAATTCATGCCTTGATCAAATGAGAGAAGTTTTGGCAGAGTCCATACCAGAACAAGCAATGGTGCAAGCAGTACTGGATGCTCATTTTGATGTACAAAAGGCTTTGAATCTTGTGCTTTCACAAGGCAGTAAGCAAAATGTGAAGACCAAGAATAAGGATGCTGTGATTTTAGCGAAGACTACAAAAGGTATACTTATATTTAATTGTTTACATTCAAGGTGATACATTTCTATCAGTGGTTTAATTTGGGCTTTACAAACTGTGAAGTCATTTATCATTGCAATAGTCATTTCTTGGAAAATACTAAGACTGACTTACTATATGTGTGTTCTAAAACATTTAAAGGAAAGAGCTTTTCTTGAGCTAGAACTTAAAATAACACCTCAGCGTCAGTTCAAATTCAAGCTGTGACCATCTGCAGTTCATGATAGTTTTTGATTTATAATATATGACTTAACTGAATTAATGAATGTCCTTAAATTCAGAAAGCATCTTTAAAATTTTAGTGCTTCTGTTATTTATTTGGTAAACAGACATCTCCCATCCCTAGTATCTTCCTTTTTGGGTGGTGTCTATACAGTAGCTTTCTTACTTTGATTTGTACTTAAATACTTGTAGTCTTTACTGGTATCCTCTGCTTATTCTCAAAGTCATGTATTTCAGTAGATACCTGTAATTTAATTGTAGAACATTCTTTACCTTTGGATGACACTTAGTAATTAAATGCCTTTTCATGTTTCTTGTTTTTTTTTTTTTTTTTTTTTGTTGCTGCTATCAACTTTTAAAAAATGGGATGTTTCATTGTGACTGGACTTCCATCTGAAAATTATTGGCTATTGTAAGGTAAGGAGACTTACATTGTTGTCCAGAGATGTGGGTTGATACAGACAATTTTTCTTGTGCAGTAGACAATTTTGCTGACAACACCAACAAACCTGGGTTTGGAAACTTGACAGCCAAAAGTGATTCAGCTCTTTATTCTTTAACTACAAATTTTGAAAAATCCAATATACCTTCCTGTGGAAAGAAAGGATTGAAATCCTCTTCACTTGTTCTGTCATCTGCATTCAATGATGATTTATGTAAAGGGTCATTTTGTGAACCTGTGAATAAACAGGAAGAGAAGCAACTACCAGAAAGGGCTAATGCAGTAAGTTTGGTTCCTGACAGTCGAGATGTTCATTCTAGCATAGGAAGTAACTCATTGAAGTGCAAGGAAACACAGGACTTGAAATCCTTGCTGATGCAGAATGTGGTTTGTGATTCTCTGAGTCCTGAACACAACATTCCTCTTGTTTCCTCAAAAACTTCTGAATGTAGTAGTACTGCAAATTTTTGTAGTCCTCCATGTTTAGCAAGTGCTTTAGGAAACTTGGCTCTTGATAATGAAGTCAGTCACACTGTAAATAAAAAGAATGAACTTCTTGAAAATTTTTCTTCACTTGCACAAAGTAGAAAGCAAGAAAACCCCTCTTCAGACATGGCTGCCTTGCCAGGGTTAAGATCTGGAAGTACATCATTGGCTGACTTGCTTCAGGAACACCAGGAAAGCAGTGCTAGCCACTGTTACTCTTTGGCTGATCTTTACACCCAGTCAACAGCAAGTCTCACTGATAGGAAATTGGGAACCTCATCATTATCACAACTAGTAAGTCAACCCCAAACTTCAGTTGGGATGCCAGAGCTAACAGGATCTTTGTCTTCTCTAGCCCTTTCTAAAGTTTCTCCAGTAAAGGAGGTTGAGAATTTATCACTGTCAGATTTAATAGCAGAGACTATTGAAATAGATAAAACTGAGCAAAGGACGGACTTGCCCGTGCGCGATGTAATTGAATCAAGGCCCTCCCAAGGAACCAACATTGACTTAAGTGTCCTTGTGAAAAATGCAGGTATATCTACAGAGAAAAGTCTGGCAGGACAGTCAAATATCTTAAGTCCTGAAACAAAACTTGTAAAACAAAAACAAGGAAAGTGTTCTGGTTTTGCCAAAACAAACAGAAAACCCAAAAAAGGGCACGGTCTTAAGAGGCAGGATCTGTCCCTTTCATGGATAAAGGCGCTGCGTGCCAGACCTTCAGCTTTTGCTTTAACCTTGTGCCTCCGTTACCCTCCAAAAGCCCATAAGCCGCGCCCAGCTGGGATACACAAAACTTTCCTATACAGTAGACAAGTACAAGATGTAAAACCCAAGGAAAGTGGTCCTACAGTTGCCATAACACCGTTTGACTTCAAATCAGCATCTCCTGATGATATTGTGAAAGCTAACCAAAGAAAAGCTTTTACAAGACAGTGATGGGAAAAAAAAAAAACACATCAGTATTGATATTGCATTATATTAAAAAATTATATAGGACCTATTTGTGATCAAGAATTGATTTTTTAAAATTTTTTTAATTGACGTGTTACAATTCTTGATGATAGGTAGAAATTTGTATGTGAACTTTTCAAGTCTTGCACTGAATATCTTAATTTTTGCATAATTTTCACTGACAGTTTAACATTTTTAACTTCTGGAAAGCTTTGAACTTTACTATACAGATACTGCATGTACAAAATTCTGTAAACACCATTGGGCTTCTTGAAATATTGCTCTAGGTGTTGAAGATACAGTTCATTAGGAAGAACAGTGAATTATTATTTTGTAAAGTAATTTACTTTTGCTATATGGTGTATAGTTTGGAGAGCAGGAACCTCAGTTTATATTACAACTGTTTTATTAAATATTCTTAAGGTTAGATTTTCTGATAAAGGTATGTTATTAAACTGCCAGTCTTGTAATGAATGTTTCCAGTCAATGTCATTGTTCTATCTTTATACTGATCACATTATTACAACAGAAATGCCTTTAGTTTTTAAAAGCCTCAAGGACCTCAGGTTTTGACAGCTCTGGTTGTGGTAGTACATGTGTATTTTTTGGTAGGACCAAATTTGTAGGGGAGCAAGCAATTAAGTTGTTTTGTGCCCCCCTGACTCCAATTAGCGATCAAAATGTGATATCTAGCATTTAAAACCAGCAATTTTATAGGTATGTACATGCTGCATGTATTTCATAAGAAGTTTCCCTAGGATTCTATTGTTTATTCTCAAGTCTTTCAGAGAAGTACTGAATTACCGGTTCTTTCAACTGTAGCATGAGAGTCTTTGCTCAATGGAAAAAAAAAATTCAGGCAAAGCCTAAGTGCTATTTGTGTCTGCCTCTTGTCTTTTTTGAACAAAACTTCCTTTAGAAATGGAAATGCATTCTCTTCTGCTGTTTGCACCCATTGGTGTTACTTTGAATCTTTAGGTGAAAGATCCAAATCAGAACATTCTGGACTTAACTATGGTGCCCTGTTATTCAACTTAGTAGCTGCATGTATGTTTTAACTTTTTATGATCTCTAATGTATTTCCAGTGTCATTGTCAGTATTTTAGATTCAGAACAGCAATAAGTTCAATAGAGATACTGCTGCAACTAGAAAAATATATGTTCATACATGTATGCTAAACTTGGCAGCTAGAATGAAACAGTAGATATGACTTTCATCTAGTTTTAATCTAATGTTTGTTGAGCATATTGCATCAAAAAGAAGACAAAACCTTTAGGTTTATTCCCGACTTCAGGTTGCATTATGATTTTGTTTGTAAATACAATAAAACAAAACATGTTCCAGTTCTCTCAGGTACAAATTTAATGGTCTGTATATTTTGCTTGTTTGTCTACTTGATGCATTTGTCATTTAGAACAAAGAACAGTGTGATCTTTGACCTTGTGAATGAAATTAATGTTTCTTACCCTAATTAATAAAAGTTTTATATTATGACAGTGCTGCAGTGTTTATGTTCCAGTTGATGTGTTAATCTATCCCAACCTATTTGAGTTCCTTTAAAGGATTAAGTAATACAATCCAGTGTACATACTATGATCTGATAAGTTCATTAGCAGGACCATAATTGCTTTTCTGAGAAGACTTTTTATAGAGGTCTGGTGGACACTGATTGTAATACTGGTTGTTTTATTGATTAGTCATAATAGCAAATTCTACTGTGTCAAGAATATGAAATGCTTTTCAGTGTTCTCTTTCTCTGCAGTTAGTCCAAGATTTATCTTACCCTGCTTAAAAATCCAAGTCTGTTTTTCCTACTGACCAAGGGTCCTATTAGCAGAGTTTGTGATTGAAGCTCACTTTCCCCAAAATTGTGTGTATTTTTCTAGGAGATAAATTCTAATTTTTCAACATAAAATATCAGTGCAAAGTTTGGCATTGTCTTGCCTGTTATATTTGTAGGTGGTTTTGCTTTCCTGTGTTTCAAATACTCCAGAGGCCTTAATTAATGTCAGTAGAGATTTCTAATACATGGGAGTCTTTTAAAATTGAATAGCTTTGCTTTCCTACCTAAGTCTTTTCTTATTTTCTCTGTCTAGTTTCCCTTTGGTTTTGGTCTGTTTTCTCATTCCCCTGGCTACCCTTATTTGCATAAAACTTCTTAGTATTTGTAATAACTTTAGAGCATGAATTGGACATACAGCTAAATGTAGGTCCTGTGGATACCATTGGAACAAGTAGTAGGGGCAATGTGTAGTACCTGAAGCTCAGTTTTGGCATAGTTTTCATGCAGATTAAAGCTTGAACAAGTGTCTGAAGCCAAACAGCATCAGCATTGTGTGTTTACCATGGCTCTTACTGTGGGATTGTTACCTTAGAAAACAACTTTGGATCTTGTTAGGTAGCTAGATTTTCATATATAATTACTTTTTCATTGGCATTTGACTGTGGTGTTAGTGGTCATGAAGGAGGAGCACATGCTGTTCAGTGTGTAAACAGTTGGGGAGAGATTTTTTCCTCAGTTTGCAATCCTGAATCTGAAGTAAGCCTTGAATTAATACAGACCTGCAGGCTGAATATTGGAGAAGGTACCTGAGTGGTGGATAAACCTGAATTCCAATTAATTTTCAGCAGAGATTTATTTTCATGCCTAGACAATTTTATAGTTTTGTTTTTCTAAACAAGAAGTATTGTGTCACTATATTTGCTTTTTAAATTAAACAGGTATTTTAATAATTTCCTGAGTTATTCCTTTACTTCTTTACCGAATGAGGTTTATGGTGTCAAGGATAGTTTTAATTGTGTTAGAATATTGCATGATATGGTATGTGTCATTTTTGTGTAAGAACAGTTTGATTTTGCACTGAAGGATTTGTGCCTACTGAATGTTACAATTCTACTAAAGTAAATCTGCCTGTTCTATGCTTGACACGGTGAGCTTATTTTTTAATTTATGTATATAATTCCACCCCCATTTTGCAGCTACTGTCTGTCTTTGGCTAATATGGGTTAATTGTTTCTTATTCTGGAATTCACATATTAAGATTGCAAAATACTTGTCTGTGTTTGCTTATATACAGAAAAAGATAATGTTAAGCTGCATAGACATACTACTTACTACTGTATACTCCTAAGGTATTTAGTACATCAGATTTATTTTGTGCATAATTTTTAAATGGCTGCTGACTATTTTTAATACAAAATTGACTTCTGGATATTTCTTTATGTATGTAAATAAAATGCATATTATTCAAGGACTGAGTTAATTACAATTTCTTGTTAACTTACCTGATAGAAATAGAGTTGAATGTTCTGTAATGTTTGTATCTATTGTGGAAACAGACTCCAGTTCTTGTCTAGGTTTGCATGGGCATCCTTTGCACAGAAGATTGCTTTGGAGAAAGTAAGGAAAAATGTATTTGGACAGTTCTCAAGATCTTAAATTTCTCATGCAGCAAGCTGCTTGATTTTCTAGAACTGTTGCACAATAGTATTTTAAAATGTTATTTCTGAGAGACTGATTGGTGCAGGGAGGCAGTCTTTGCAGTCTTGTGTTTTGCCCTGTTTCCTTACTGTGCCATTCAAAAGGATTTTTCTGTAATCAAAAATTTCTGAAAATCTGCACTTCTGCAAAAAGTTAAACAGCAGCAACTACTACTGCAAAAATGAATATCTGGACAAAAGATTTCTATGAAGATAGGATATGGCTTGTCTTTTATGAAGCATATGTATTTTATTACAGTGCCATTATACAAGGGCAGTAGTTTACATTTATACAGGAGCTGTAGACTAGGGTTATACAAACAATCAGTCACATCTTTTTCAAATCCAAAGTACTCAACTTCTCAAATTCTTAGAATGGTTTTGTATTAGGTGTGCTTATGGATCACTATTTCAAGCAAATATTTCATCACATTGTAATTCATGTAGTAAACTTCCTAAAGTGCTGAAAGGGGGTGCTTCTCTGTTTTTTTGAGTTGTTAGTTCTTTTTCCTTTGTGGTTGTTTTGTTGTTTTCTTATTTCTTTTTTTTGAAATTGAGTTGAATTTTTATGCATATCTGACGTGGTTTTGGGTGGGTTTTTTTTCTTTTGTTTTATTTTTTTTTTTTTCCATTTTCTTGAAATGTAGACAGCTAATAAACTTAGATTTTATGCTTAATTTACTGTGCCCAGACTTCTAATTAGATGATGAGGAAATGCATTAGTCCAAGTTACCTATCTGGAGAACACTGGAGAACAATGTGAGGAAACAAAAAGCCAATGGTGATTGATTCATTTATTTATTTAAGTACACTCTTGTCTTCCCAAATTGCTATCTCAATGCAGTTTAGTGGGAATGGGTCTCTATTTTAGTATCACTGTATTATGCAGCAGTTGCTCCTTTGTGTGGTCTATTCAAGTACACCATTTCCCCAAAAAGTAAAAGCTAATTGCAGTTTGTGATTTTAGGTGATTCTTGAGATGAACAATCTATATGAAGCTATTCGTCAGCTTCTACCATCATCATGGAAGAGTTCTTTATCTGGTTTTTAGATGCATTACACTGCCTGCTTAAAAATGGCCCATTAGAAACAATTGTCAGTGACTTCTGAGGTATGTCAGTAGTTTGTTGCTCAAATAATTGATTAGTATGCTTAGTGTTGGTAGGATTCCTTTAGAAAATAACTCATTGCCTTATAAGATTCTGGTAATAGTAAGACCAGAAGGTGACTAGAACCTGTAAAATGGTTGTAGAGATTAAAATGATATTTGAAAGAGAATCCTTGAACCATTTCTTAAGTATTAGACTGATGAAAGCATAGTGAGAATTATTTTACTCTTTTTATAATGAGATTATGGAGAATTTAGAGAAGAGTTGCTGGTGAAGTATTTACTCATCGTCAGTGAGGTTCCAGCTGACTGGAAGCTTGTGAACATTGTCCTGATTTTCAAGATGGGTATTAAGGAGGACCCCAGAAACTACAGGCCTGTCAGTCTCACTTCAGTGTCTGATCAAGTTATGGAGGAGATTATTCTGGGAGGTATTGAAAAACATCTGAAAGACAACAGTCAGTGGTCACAGCCAGTATGGCTTCTTGAGAGGGAAGTCCTGTCTGATTTTGTTTTATGGCAGGGTAACCTGCCTCGTTGACCAAGGGAATCCAGTTGATGTAATCTTTTTGGGTTTCAGTAAGGCTTTTGATACTGTCCCTCACAGGATCCTTTTGGACAAAATGTCCAGCACACGGCTGGATAAACACATTGTGAGATGGGTGAACAGCTGGCTCATGGATCTGGCACAAAGATTGGTAGTGAGTGAGGTGACATCAGACATCTCTAGTGGGCTCCATCTTTGGCTGTGTGCTCTTTAACATCTTCATAATGACTTGCTCATTATCTCTTCCAGTTCTGTGTCCCAGATGTTGGAAAAGTTCACAGATGGTGGAAAACTGGGAGGAGCTGTTGACTCCCTTGGGGGCAGGGGGGCCCTGCAGAGAGACCTCAATAAACTGGAGGGTTGAGCAGTCACCAGCCAAGTGAAGGTCAATAAGGGGAAAGTGTCAGATTCTGCACCTGAGGTGGGACAACCCTGGAAGTACGTGCAGACTGGGGAATGAGAGGCTGGAGAGCAGTGCCATGGGAAGGGACCTGGTGGTCCTGGTCTATGGCAAGTTGAACACAAACCAACAGTGCCCTGGCAGCCAGGAGGGCCAACCTTGTCCTGAGGGGCATCGGGCACAGCATCACAGCCGGGCAAAGGAGGGGATTGAGCTCTGCTCTGAGCTGGGGCAGCCTCACGTCGAGTGCTGGGGGCAGTTTTGGGAGCCACAATATAACAACGTTAAAGGATTAGAGAGCATGCAAAGGAGGGCCATGAGGATGGTGAGGGGCCAGGAGAGGAAGCTGTGTGAGGAGCAGCTGAGGGCATTTGGTCTGTTCAGACGGGGGAAGAGGAGACTGAGGGGAGACCACCTCCCAGTTTGCGGCTTCCTCATGAGGGGAGGAGGAGGAGCGGGCATTGATCTCTGTGGTCACCAGTGACAGGACCCAAGGGAATGGCCTGAAGTTGTGTCAGGGGAGGTTTAAGTTGGATATAAGTAAAAGGATCTTCACCTAGAGGGTGGTTGGGCACTGGAATAGGCTCCTCAGGAAAGTGGTCACAGCACCCAGCCTGACAGTTGAGCTGTTCAGATTCACCAAGAGTTCAGGAGGTGTTTGGACAATGCTTTTGGGCACATGGTGTGACTCTTGGGGATGGTGCTGTCCAGGGCTAGGAGCTGGACTTGGTCCTTGTGGGTCCCTTCCAACTCAGAATATGTTGTAACTTTGTGATTTTATCAATGTATGGAGGTAATAGCTGATGAAGATGGATATTATTTTGATATTTTGAGTCTTTTTATCCATAACATGGAAGAATGAAAGCTTAATGCAGATTTCTCTTTTTTGACTGGAGGCATATGGTCTTGACATGTGTAGCATTTCTCAGGTGTCCTGTTAGTGATATTCAGAGATTGCAGTTTGAAACACAGTCTTATAGTAAGTTGTTCTCACTGTAGTCAAGACAAGCAGAGATTTTTTGTTTCAGGAAATGTAGCTGGTATTCACGGGTTCTCTGAGAAATTTTTCTTCAGATTCAAATTTCTGAAAAGTATTTTTATGAAAATAGTACCCTCAGTGAAAAAGATCTGCATTTTCGTTTCATTTCTGCATGTTTTTTTCCTAGCTAAGCTACATTTTCATTTCTTTTTGCTTGTGGTAGTGTTACAGAACAAACAGATACTGGTGATTGAGCAAGGTTCTATTCCATTTCAGGCACCATTAACGGAATTGTTAACCACTTTATGACATTAAGATTTTTGATTTTAGTGATGCTTGAGCAAGAAGGAGGTCAGATGTCTGTAAATGTGCAGTCCTTGCAGGAAATAAAAAGCACTGTGAACTGGGTCTGGTTGATTTGATTATTGGTGGGGGAGCAAGGAATCTAGAGTTGAGTTGTCTTTGTGGTGCACTAGCTATTTTTTTTGTGATAATTTCTGAAGAATAGCACCAAGAACAGGTCTATTTTTATAAATATTTAATAAGAAACAAGCTTCACAGTAAAGAGTCATAGTAAGGCACAGGAAGCTGAAAAGCCTTACTCATGACATGCCAGATAATCTAGGAATAGAACACATGTCTCGCATTTAAGTCTAGGTTTGTAGGTATTGGGCTTTACTACTTTCTTTCTCTAATAGAGAAGCAGTTAATAGGTGTTAATAGAGAAACAGGTATTTCTTCACTGGCATGTATTTTTAGCTTATGCTTTTTATTAATTCTGCATGTATTCAGGATTTTGACATAACTGTTAATACAGTATAAGCAGTTTCAGGAAAAGCACAAATAAAATTGGCAGGTGCTTACCTTGCATTTTGTTAATGTTTCTTTTCATTTTCTGGTCTCTGATTTTTTTTTTTTTTTTTTTTTAATTTTTTTTTTGCCTCTCCTCTATAAGCATCATCCTTAATTTTTGCTTTACACCAGTTGCAGTTAAAAATGAAAAAAATCACACAAAGATCATCACAATGTGACATGATGTAAATAGCTTTTTCTTTTCACTCAGTGAAAGATTTGGTTTTGGTTCAGAATGATAGGTGTTTCTCTTTCCATGGGGAAATACTTATTTGTCTTCTCTCCTTTTATGTTGCTGATGGACATTGTGATAGCAGTTACTTCCTAGTGCAAAGAGTCAGAATGCAGATTATTGTGCTTTAACAGATAACTTTTACCACTTCTGGTTGTGGTTAATGGACAAATGAAGTTGGGAGCCTTCAATGACAAAAAAACCCCAACCAAAACCAGGCAAACTGATACTTTTGGTTTTTACTTATAGGGAGAATTCCAAAGAAGAGCAAACACTCTGAAGTTTAATGGTGATTTACAAAATATTTTCATTAGCTTTAGAGTTCATCAGGTTTTGCTGTCATATATCAGGCTCTGGTGCTTTGATTTTGCTCATTCGAAAATCCATTATTTATACATTGGTAGCTCAGAAGAAGTTTTTATTCCCAACTTCAGTTGGCTGTGGTAACTTTTCTGTAAGATGACAATTCTCAAATGCCTGCTATAGAGATAAGGACCTGTTGTATTTAATTATACTCAGATATGTTATGCATTCAGTCTGTGACAGAATGTGTTCTTTTCTCAATGGAAATGCTTGAAATCTGACATGATATATCTTAAATCGTGGAAAGTAAATGAGAATTTAAGACTTCCGTGTTTTGGGTAAGAAAAATACATACACAGACTTTGTGAAGTTGGTGGATCTTGACACAGAGGTAATGTGTGGGTTTTAGAAAGGAAGTGGCTTATTTCAGGGAAAAATGTGTCACCAGCCATGAAAAGCTTTTTAAAATCCTTTGAAATACATTTTTGAGATTTTCCTCATACATATATATTGTACACCTACACTGGAAAAAGTGACACTCCAGGCTTTTTCTGAGTTTTCCTTTATGTTCCTTTAACACTAGTTTGATTTACTTTTGTTAGGACAAAGTGTAGACCAATACAAAGTCAGTCATTTCCGTAGTTGACTGTATCATGCGTGAAAATTGGGTGTTTCGCTTGGAAGCTAAGAGAACTTGGATGAAACTAAAAATTATTGTGTCCTTTTTAGAACTTTAGGATTCCAGAAGAACCAGAGATCCTGGGGAAACCGTAGCTCTACTTGTTCTTACAGTGTCCTTCTATCTCAGTCCATTAAGGTCACAGTGAAGATCAACTAGCACTTGGTTTTCTCAGTGTCTTTAGAAGGTAAAGTGAAGAATTTACTAAATTGTCAGGTGGGATTGCTGGATTGTCAAGAAGGTATGATTGGAATCAGATTTTTTTTGAAAATCCTGTTTTAAGGATGAGTGCTATCATGTATCAATTTAAAGATTGTAAATCCTACCAGAAGTTTGCACTTGAATACTCAAAGCAAGCCTGTTGGGAATGCTGACATGGTAGTGTTTTGCAGTTGAAAACTAATGCATTTCAGCTCTAGAAACTAGTAAAATATCTAAGCATTGGAAGTGGCATATCCAATCCAAAATATGGGAAGTACCAGTTTCCTCCCTTCTGTTATACTTGTAGTGCTTGAAATGGCCATTAAAATTAAAGCTTATGAATCTGCTGCAAGGAATTAATGTTTAAAATGCCGAAAGCTTGGAAAACTAGCTGACTTTATTGTGGAACATACTTGTGTCTGCAGGGGTTGTAATGCTATATTGTTAAAGACATGGAAGAGCTTTGACTGGTTGTTGTTTCAGTTCTTTTTCTATATTTTTAGAAGAAAAAGCTGCCTATAGAAGCTCACTCTAAGTGGAAATTTTGTATCTAATTAATTCCAAAATATGAGTTGAAGTTATTTTGGGTACTCCTTGTTTGAGTCCCTACTGCAACTTTTTGTGGTTTTAGAATCACATTTTCCTATATTTAATGTTTTCCTCTTCCCTATTGCTGACCCACATAAACAGGAAAATGACTAACTTTACTTGTCCACTAGGCGAGATGGCGTAACTATACACCAAGTGCTCTGCTTGAGTTGAAAAAAAGGAAAAAAAAAGTGCTACTTAAAGATCTTAAATAAACATTTTTCAAGGCAGAAATGTGCTTTAAATCTGATGCTTTTGATGCTGTTTTTATTATAACATATAAGCAAACAAACTATTATGAGATTGTAGATGCTGTCTGTGTGCTTACGGGTGCTACTGTAAATGTGAAGTGTAGAGAAAAATATGAAGCAATGAGCTTGAGTGCATGCAAGTTCCCTTCTAAAGTCATGATAGAGATAGAAATGCACTGCTTGAGGCTGGCAAACGAATTTTTTCTGGCATTGATCCGCATCTGATAAGTCTTCCAAAGCTTGTCTAAAACTATGGGCTGTACTCTACTATATTCAATTTTGCTTCTAAACTCAGATATGTGGCTTTTTATAAATCAGTTTGTGTGCCTGAACTATTTTGGCAATGGAGAATAGAGCCTCCAGTGTTATGTTTCACATTACATCTGTATGTAGATTGTTATTTTCTAAATAGGGGTCTCTCTTTTTCAGATTATGGTATATTAGGTTTTAATTTTTTCTAGCCTTAATTAAACATGTTTATCTTTGATAATGCTGGAAATTAAATAAGTTTGGCTGAAACCAGATGAGTTCATAGGAAAAAGTGGAATAAATAAATTTTCAGAGTAATAATATATATAAGTATTGCAATTATAGATAAGTAGTGCAGATAATGTAAGACATGCTGCAGTTAAAAAGAGAAAACGTTTTTTACGCTGAAGCGTGGTGCAATTTTTATAAACTTTTCCTAAATTGTAACACGGAACAGGTAGGGTTTTTAAAGTTTAATTTTGTGTTTCTCAGATGTTTCCTGCTGTGCATGTCAAATAGCTTTTTTGTACCTTGCTTACTTCAACTTGGCCAGTATCTGTGCTCTTCCTTGCAAGTGATTTCCCTGGTAAATACAGTTAGAGTTTATCCCAGGATTTTATATCAGTTAGCCACTCAAAGGCCTACTGTCAAATACATCACCAAATTAATGGTAGGTTCTCTAAATCCTTAGCAATGTTTGTTATTGCTGGTAGTATCCATAATGTATTCCTTAGGGAAGTATGTCTTTCTGGTATATAGTCTGTTGTAACTAGGTGTTTGTACAAGTTGTACAGCAGTAGTCCAGGAAAACTTTGTGGGTTTTCAGATAGCTTAAGATTAGTCTCTAAATTTTTAGTAATAGTTGTGTGTACTTTTTTCAGCTGTTTTTGTTTTTTTTTCCTGCTAATATGTTGGGTTTGATACTGCAGAGGTTCTGGACTGCAGATAAATTAGGTATCATTGATCAGCCTACTGCATTGCTGCATCTTAAGTTTGTTTTGCAAGTTAGATTCAAAGATCTTTAGCAGTTTCACACCTAGCATTCGAATATTCTTTGGATTACCAGTAAGATATTTAAATAAGAAAGAATGCGAAAGTTGGTTTTTTTTCTTTGTATTTTTAGTAGCCATTGCTTCCTTTTCATTTCTGCCCTTCCTCAAATGTACTCTATTTATGAACAGGACAAGATGACAACATAGCAAACTAATTTTGTTTATTTAGGAAATGACTAGAGTGCCTTCCATTAGAATTAAAGGAAGCAGGAAAACTAGATGTTGAATAAAGCTTGTTGATCTTACAGTGAAGACAAACAGAATTTCAAAATAACGAACTAGAAGAAAATTATGTGACAGTAAAGTATGACTTAGTAGTATCAAACTTCTTTATCCAAGAATTTCTATCTCAAGCTTTGAGAATGTGGTCATCCTGTCCTGTAGATGTATTTGGTTATTGTCTTTTGTTAAAGATAACTGCTGTTGAGTAGGTTTGTGTGTGTGATAATCGAACTTTCATCTGTGTAGCACTGAGGACAAAACTGAGCTTGCACTCTGTTCTTTCTAAAAGGCAGGAGTTGCTTGAGTTTAGGAGGTACATGCAGAAAAAAAAGATGTCCTTTACAGCACAGGAATGTCTGGAAAGTCTAGCAGCAGGAGATACTAGTGATGATGTAGCTAGTTGCATCAGAAAAGCTGAGCTTTGAATGCCAGTAGTAAGGTAGAATAAAATACTGGTTCACCAGCATAGTTATGAGCAGCCACATGTAGAATAACACAACTTCACATACCCCATTATGTTATGGACAAATTACCAAGAGCTAGTAGATAGGAACATGACTGGACTTGAAGCCTCATTTCCCTTTGTTTCTCTTCTGATGTCCCACCATGAGTGGCAAATAGTATTGAGAGGGAAGGTGTTTAAAGTGGTATCTAATAAAAAATAGGGAAAGCATTCTGCTAAATAATAGCACATTGTGAAATGTCATCTCTAGTATTGAATTGTAGGTTGTGAGCATATTGTTGCATATTGATGGTGCATCTAGAACCTTTGGTTTCATGATGTAAGAACACTGAAAATAAAATTAAGCTGGAAGGAGGAGATCTTAAGTGTTTTCTCCTGGTATTATGTTTTTAATATTGAATGCCTCTACTTAAACTGGCCTGTCTACATAGAAGTAATTTGTAAATCTAATATTTAAAAAAATATTTTAAGCTGAATCTGATATAAGAAAAAGTGTTAAACTTTACTTAGCTTTTCTGAAATTTCTGTGAAAGAATTGTGATCTTGCAGTGATTTTTTTTTAGCCCCCCCACTTAATATGTTGATGTTGAGTAGTAATGCAAAATTGAACCAATAGCATGAAATGTCATCCCTTAATCTGAAATATTGAAACAGTTAAGGTGGGGAAGAGTAGGTTGATCGATATTAGTCTTATTTGGAGAAAAAATGCAAAGGAGAAGCAGCACCTTGCTAATTACTTTTCTTGGTTCTCTTAAGTGTTTTTTGCTTCATTATTTTACATTTAATCCTAGTACAAGAAGCACTGTCAAAGGGTGTGTGTTCACTCAGCATGTTTCCTTTGAACAGATTGTGTGAAATGTTTAGCTTGTCTTAATTTACATGTGCAAAGATCAATGTATTTTTAATTTCTTTTGTTTCCGATTTGTTGTTTCTTAACATTTATTCTTTCTGAATGGTATAAATGTGAACATTTAATATTTTTGTCTTTAAAGTAATTGTTCAGGTGGCTTCTAAATGTATGCATTTAACTGCTAAAGATTCAATTTTTAAAAATAAATTCACTTAATCTATTATTAAACTTTTTACAACTTTATACATTTTCAGTAGCTGCTTAAATTTTGGATTAGAAGATTAGTTGGAATAGCAAAAGAGGTAGAATTTTCAAGTTACTGTATCTTTGAGCAGTTCTGTTTTGTAAAACTGTAAGTACCATCTCTCCTACTCTATCACGTTTGGTTACACCTCTGGTAATTAGGGGCCTATGGGCTCCTAGGTCTGGGAATTCTGTATTGGCACCTGTCACCTGTCAGAGGTACATCATTCATGTATATTTTCAGTTCGTGTGAGCTATTTACAGTAGTTAGATATTTATTTTATATAAAGTCACTGTGTGCACTGCTACAAATACCTGCTCTGAAAAAAGTTCCCATTATCTTGGGGGCACACAGGCAGGCCCTGTTCTGCTAGATTGCTTTAAAAAGGGAGAGCAAGTATTAGGTGTAACATCTTAGTTCCTATTTCACTTCTTATTCTTGGGTTCACTGAGCTAGCTGCCTTGCATAGAATACAACTGTTTCTGAAGGTGAGTTTGTTAGAATCCCAGTCTTGTATTTTACTGGTTTTGTCCTCACTGGAGCCTGCCTTCCAGCATCATTACTTCCATTCTGGTTAATGCTGTCAGCTTTTTCCTTGTCAATTTCCTCAGTTTATTAAAATTGTTCCTGATCAAGAAACTCAAACACTAAACATTTTTTTTGACAGTTTGGAAAAAAATGACTCTCTCTAATTTATTTGCTCAAAATAATACCTTTTAATGATTTTTATGTTGGGATTTAAAATAGCACACTTGTTTTCACTGTATTAGAGTGAGGTTTTTTTGTTGGCAATGATTTTTTTTTTTGCTCTTGTATCTAATTGTAGTTTTCAATGTAGAGGACTGTGTTACTCTTTGGGACATTTTTATATTATGACTATTTAGAGTATTATTTATGTTTCAGAAGAAAAAGTTCTGGAACTTTATTGATCTTTGTTTCTTAATATCTTTCTTCTGTAGCAGTTTTCTTTCTTAGTGAAAGCAGCACAATGCCCTGAAGCAATTCTTCTGGAGTTCAAATCTCCACTATGGCTATGGACTGTGGAATTCAAGAGGCATTTAAGTATTTGTAGCAAAAATGCAACTTAGGTCTGCTTTGAGTTCTGTATATGAACAAATACTGAACACAAAGATGGTTTTGAACTAAGGCTCACACCCAAAGCTGGTTAGTAGTTACAGTGAAATGCATTTTAGTGGGAAGGTTGTCTCTTGCCTAAGTAGAATAAAGAAGCCCCCCAAAACATCAAGAGTCTGAACATTTACTGTGCTGTGATTGGTGTGATATGATACCCATATCATCCAGTTTCTGTCAGTTAAAGACTTTGTATTTAGTTTTTGCCAGATCCCAGAGAATTACCCTAACTACTGGCTTGGGAAGATGTCTCCGTCTATGCTGAGCAGGAGATAGTGGGCATGGCAAGGTTGATCAAGAAGTCAGTTTCATCAAACCAAAGCAAAACCCCTTGAAATACAAACTGATCCACATAATGTATTTCCATCTTTTCAATTCCATTTCTGCTGCCAATCCTATACCTCCACTCCTACTGTCTTTACCTTTAATGAAATTATAGTAAATACTCTCTTCCTTGTAGATGAAGATAAAGTTTTCAAATAAAGCTTTCATAAATGGGAGTATTTGCCTGACTTTTTGTAAAATATGTAAGTAGAATGTGTCTAATTTTTGTCTTTTTAAGGGAAAAAAATCCACAAACTGAAAGGGGACATCTCTGAGGATTCGCTGTTTGATTACCATAACCTTGCAAGCAGAAATGCAAAAGTCAATGTCAGTGAGTTTCTCCCTTGTACTCATGAACAACTCCTAGTTTTTTTATTAAATGCATTCGTATTTCAATTTACAGTAAGGAATGGGTGTTTGTGTATACACAGTATTATGAGTAATTGCTGTACTGCTGGACCTTGATTTTTTTTTTTCTTTTAACCTCTGCTCAACCTGTTGCACCCTTGCTTCTTTAAAATCACATCTTACATACACCCCTGAACTGCTTTTTTCAGTAGCTGATGAATTTTGGATATGTGATTAGGCTTTTGGCCTTCTGAAGCCACCAGTCTTCTGCACTGAAATATGCCTTGTGCTGTGGCATTGCCTTATGCTGTCTGCATTGCCATCCCTGAAGTCATAGAGAGGATATAGTGTGATTGTAATGTCACCAGCAGAGTGAGAGGGTTGAGAATTTAGAGAATCTACATTTAAATAAGGCTAGTCTTTAGCTGAACTTTATCTAATCCTACCTAGACTTTCTTACCACACAAATTTTTTGCAATTTTCTGGAACTTAAAAATGCTGGAAGTATTTGCAGCTTTAACAGTCATGTTAGGGGTAGTAAATACATTTTCTTCTGCAACTTTGAAAGGCTACCTTGTTAAGTTTCTGGACAAAATTTGCAGAATGGTTGTGGAAATGTTAAACAAATGTAAGATGACTTTACTCTTTAAATACTGTCAGTTTGCTTCTGTGTTTTTCATGTTCACTGTTCTTAAACTTCTGGTTTATACTGAAGTAGTTTTAGTGCATAAATAAAAGTTGTGGATCAGAAAAGCTTCCTTTTTGTAAAATGCCTTGCACTCCTTCAATACAATCAACAGGAATGTACTTGCATAAATAACGTTGACATATAAAGGGCATGATGTTGTTTCTGAATTATCTGAATGATGTGCAGGTAAATAGCACCATCCTCTGGCATTACAACATTAGTTATGAATTAAACCTGAAATTGCTATTTGTTATTTTTGGAAATTTGATATAATTGTAATAGAATGTACATATTGTACTTTCAGTTTTACATACTCATTTTGGGCCAAGGTTTAACAGAAATTCTGGTAATTTGCATGGACTCTGTGTTCTGTTCAATTAAGTGGCTGGCTAAAGGGGGTATCTTTTTAGGGTTATCCTGTCCATAGTGCTGACTCTGCTCTTTACGTGACCATTTATGGTAGGAAGTTGCACTTCAGAAATATCAGACTGAGTTTTTTCTAAATCTCAGTGAAAGACACAGTCATATAAGAAAAATTCGTTGAGTTAGAAAACACCACCAACGACTTATGGTTGTGTGTCTGGGGGAGAGTAAAGGTGCTGTTACAGAACAACTGCAAATGTCTAATAAATTATTTTTACAGGAGATCGTAGCTTCAGTTACGGATTGAGAATGGGTATTGTTGGCATTGCTAGAGTGCAGAGCAATACACCTCCCACAAATCAGGTTTCAGTAGTTACAGGATGAGTTGTGCTGAGTTACGGTCATGTGAAGGACTGAATTTTAGTCCATTGAACTATAAGCATGTAGGTATGAGAAATATCACAGGGGCATCCTTTTGAAAAACTTGGTGGATGAGAAAGTTGCTGTTTTGGTTGTTGAGTTCCTATTGGCCCTTTACGCATTTTATGTGTCGGAAACATCAAAAGTAGACAGATGGTGTTTGGGTACTCTCGAAAAGAAAATGCACCACCCCCCAGTCCACCTTTCTGTACAAGAGATCTCTGTTCTTTTACAGGGGAGGTGTTGGCTTAGTGAAACTGGAAATCTTAAGAGTCTTGCTGTAGCGTCAGTGCCTGTCTTTCCCCTAACAGATTAACCATGAATGCAAACCAGACTAGTTATCCGTGTTTCTGGAACAAAAAAAATACGGATACATGTACGAGTGGTCTACATATAGAACTGGTCTGTGCATTTCTTTGCTGTCATGCGTTGCTTAAACATAATTTCATAAAAATTGGAATGTTGTGTTAAGCATCCAAATATAGAGACTTACAAGTTTAGGTTGTGAAAATGCTGAAAGCTCCCAGTTGTAATACACATGAGTAAATTCTTTTATATAAAAATATACACTGTTCTCTGAGTCATTTTTCTGTGGCAACATTAGATACTCTAAATGAAATGTACACCATTTGATGTAATGATTGCAGTAAGGAGTCACTAGGAAAAAAATAGTTTTAATAGGTAACATTAATTTTGTGCTGCTTGCAGGCTTGACCATGTGTAATTTAAGTAAGTCCTGATGGCCAGAAAATTCTCACAGGAAGATGTTTGTTTCAGGTGAGAAGAGCAAGAGAATGTAGCTGTAACTGACTGCTGGATTCTGTATCATTTGGCTTAATTCGGGGAGGTAGTATTGATGGCAAGAGACATGGTGAGACTCCAGAAATTTTGGCTATGTTTCAGACAGGAAGGAAAATGCGTTGTTGCCTTGTTATAACACATTCCACTCCATCCACTTAAACCTGATCTAACATCCGTGTCTGTGTCCTTCTAATCCTCTAACTCATTCAAGTTGTGTTCAGTTTTTTTGTTGAACTCATCTTTGTGCCCTAAACACAGTATTTATTTCCACATGTCATTCCAGACCTTTTATTGCAGGTGCATTTTTTTCTACATCATGATTTCAAACTCCTTAGCTGGCCATTCTCAGTTTTCTCCCTATTTTTCCAATCACTGGCCTTTATTATTTTCCATGTTTGCTCTTTTCCAGACATAGTTTGCATTTGCTTTCAGTTCTGCTCATTTTCTGCTTCCTTTGTTTATTTTAACTCTGCATGTAACTTGCCATTGACTGTGTGGCCTCTTACTTTCTCCTTCTCCTTATACACAGTTTTTCCCCAGGTCCGGTTATTCACTAGTACTTCTTTTTTTTATGGTCACTATATCTCTCATTTCATCTTCTCTGCTTGACTGGTTTTCATTCTTCTAGTCCTTGTCTGCCCTTGATAATCTGTGTGTAAACTTGCTGCTTGCCAGTTCTCACTGTATGGTTTTCTTCTCTTGCCCTCCAGTTTTGTTGGTCTTTATGATTTATCCAGGACAAATTTATGCCTCCAGTTTATTGATGTGGTAGGAAACTATGGAGACCACAGGAGAGGTAGAATTTGAGTTCAGGTGACACAGTTGTGTCCAGCCTGGACAAAAACAATTGCAGCAGCTACATACTGAATGTCGATTAAGTGTTTCAGGGATTTCGTTTTTAAAACTCAAGCCATAAGAGGATGTGCAAACTGTCTGCTAAGGCAAAATCAAGTGGGTTTTCAGAATGTGGAAGGATCACTTGAATTTAGTTTATGCAAATAATATGTTCCTTAGGTGCCATTTTAAAAAAATCTTCTGTCGTATCTTTTTTCTTCCAGTTTGTTTGTTCTGCCTGTTTGGAAGTAAAAAAAAAAAAAAAGGTCAGCCCCAGGCAGGAGCCTCAGTTGAACAAATTAATTTTTGGAGTATAGATGTCAACTTGCTGAGAGCTGCAAACATTGAAAGTAAAGCCAGAGAGGTGAGGAGTGCCAGCTGGCTGTAGCAGGCTGCCAGCCCTTCTGACTGTGGCTGCTGCACACCCAGTTGTTGCAGCTGCATGTAGTGAAGCAAACTGTTTCTGGAACTTCAGTCTTAGTGTAGCATGTTGTGCTGTTTGTGTATTGTGGATCCCAGAAAACTGGCTCATGATGGAGAGACTCAGGAATATCACCACTCAAGAACCTGCTTTATCTCTCTTCTCTCTTGCTGTATCAAACCTTAAGAACAAACCAAAAGAAATCTTTTAGTTAGGTGCAAGTGAACATTTTTATTTTCAACATTTTTCAGTGAAAATGCTACTCCCAGTTTCATGAAAAAAAAAATCATATTCACCATCTGAAACTTTGCACAGAACATAATAGTTATAACAGCGAGACCAAGTTACCTGGAAAGCCCCTGACTGTGGTTTCTATTAGGAAATAACCTTTCTTTTAAAAAGAAAAAGTTCAGTGTTCCTGTTTGGAGAATTGTTTTCAGTAATATCTTTGGAGAATTGTTTTCAGTAATATCTTTAGAATGGCTGTGTCTCATCACTGGGTGGTGACTTAGCAAGTGGCCTTTTCTATTATTTTGGACTGTTGCATTATTTTTGGAAGTGCTGTGGATGTTCAGTAGCATTTCACTTGTATATTGTAGTTCATAGTAGCATAATGTCATACGGTTTTCTCAAACTGGATATTTTGAACCGATTTAATGTAAATACTAAAGTTTGCATATGGGAGGAATTCTGTAAGCTGAAGTTGTCATATATGCAGACTTTATCACTGCTGTTGCATCAAAAGACATTTAATTGATGGGCTATAGGGATGATGCAAAGCAAATTATATGCAGGGAGAATGTTTTAAAGGTTAGGAAGCTGTCTAAATTTAGGGCATCTAGGATTTTCTGAGTTCCATAGTCATGTTATGTGGTGGTACATTGTTGAGACTCTTGGACTTCAGAGTTGTGATACATTTATAATACTAATACACATTACCAGTGCCACTGATGATACAGTGTACTGCATCCCAGTGCAAACTTAACTGAACTGCAAATTACCACTATATCCTACAGCATTTACAGTAGAATTCATGAGTGTCAAATAATTCAGTTTAATTATAAAACCAAAGCAAATTATTTTCAGTAGCATATCTCTAATTTGACAAGTTTTGATATTTCCTTATGTTATTTTTTCCAATGTGCTGTGACATTTGAAGAGATAAAAATAAAAGTCTACTGTTTTTAAGGGAAATGAAAAAATTATTTAAAGGCTTAAAGCTCATGAGGTTTATGGCATAAATATAAAAAGGTAAACAGTTTGAAGTTTTTCAGGTGGGTTTTGTGACATGATGGATTTATTAGATAGTTATATAAACCCAGATATATGTGGGCAAGCAGGTGGTACAAGCTTCTGAGCATGAATTTGTGTATAATCTACATCTGGTTGACTCACTCGTGGTCCGTATTTGAAATATTTTCACAATTATAGGGTCTTAAAATTAGTTTAAAATCATAGCACAGCATATAGGAAGGGAAGTATTCTCTTGAGAGGAGCCTCAGTTAATAATTCTGCTTTTCAGACAGAACTGTGTCTTCTCATGACATGCACCAAGCTCAGGACATGGTGCACAAAACCAAGTGCCCTGTTTTCTTTTATGTAGTTGGTGGCTGGTGCTGTATAATCAGCAGACAGAGGTGTAAGTGGCTTGTTTGTGGTTATATAGAAAGTCTGTAGCAGAGGAAAGGATGCAAACTGTATCTGGTAGATTAGAAAGCGTGGTGTTGCAAGTGTGTTTTTTTTTTCATGGCAGTGCTGGTTTAGACAGCATTAGGAGGACCTGCTTAAGTAGCTTTTTTCTGCCTGTTGAGTGTCACTTAAATATAAGATCCTCATCCCCACTCAAAATTGAAATAGTATGCAGCTACCTTCAAGTACACATCGGATTTTGAAAAGAGAAGAATCAGCATAACCAATAAAAATGTCAAAAGCATGCAAGTGAAAAACTAACTGCAAGCTGCCTACAGTTAATTGGAGCGTAATTCCCTTGAAGGTGTGATCCTTGGCCAGTGCCTATATACCATTAGTAGTTGGTTTGTGAGTAGACATGGATTATTTAAATTGGATTGCCATCTAAAAAAGCATAGGCTCGAGACATGCCTGACTTGACATTTGTCTTTGTTTTTCAAGTTAAGTTCAGGGACATGAAAAGTTCTGGTTCACTGTATCAGAAGCAGGCTTCTGTGTGCAGTGGGGTAGTTGAGTGGAAAGTTTCAGTACGAATTTACAGTTTGATGAGTGAAAGACCACTTGGGAGGAGATGCTTTTGTGTATAGGAATTGAAAACAGTGGCATTGTTTCTGCTGTTGGAAAGATATGGTCAGTGCACATTTAAATACCCAGTGCTCATGTGCATTTCTCCAAATGTGTCAATATCCATTTGGTATCAACTGGTCTTTCTTGAGAGAGTGGTTGTTTAACAGACTCCTCTTTTCATTTACCTCCAAACTACCTGGGAACAGACTAGACTGTAAATCCACTCTTCCATTTACTGAAACCTTCCATACATCCAACAGAATTTGAGAAAAGATTAATTTTTATCTTCCTGTTAATTTCAGTGTTATGTATATGAACCAAAACTGAAAAAAGGACTTATCAAGCCTGTTATATTTGATAATGTAACCAGAGTAATATTTTGATTTTTTTTTTGTACAGCTCTTCTACAGGTACTGCTTACAACCAATGTTAGAAAAGAAATCCAGAGGGAGTTGCTTGCAGCAAAGGGAGGTGGTTGATTAAGTCTACATACTTTTGATATTCCATCTTGAGCATCGAGAGGGACTGTATGAAATTCTTAATACAATTAAATTGTATTTGAGACTGTCTCAGTGTTTTACTTCCTTCCTGCATATGTATTTGTCTATGTCATCATCATCATCTGTGTTTATCAGCCTGCAGGTACTTTAGTGTGCCATCAGATTTTGGGGTTATACTGCTAACAGTTTTGAAGTTACATCAGGTGACATTAGAAATACTTTTTGAGTAAATCAAAAGTCTTTTAAGTCAGAAGACCAACTGGCAGTCACAGGAAAGGTAAAAACATGGCCAAGAATATTAGAAGAGAACTTTGTCAAGGTGTCATACACTCCAGTTATAATGAAGTAATGGCAGTGCAACCCTGTCTGTTCCCTTTGGTGTTAGGCTGATCCCAATTTAGTACTGAGACAAGGTTCATCAGTACGCTTCTAGTTTTGTAGTAGTGTTTGACTTGTAGCTGCAGTGTGCTTAAGCCTAGGTACTCTGATGTCAGTGCAGTCTAAATACCAAATATCTCTTTGGAAGCTACTTTGCTTAAAGTAGGCCAGAAGTTTGGGGTTCTGAACATTCTGAATTGGGAGAACTAACATACTGATAGCCTTTAAGGTTTTACTTTTTTATTTTAAGTTTTAATTTTTGTGATTTATAAATGTGTGCTATGTGTTTCCGTGGAAGGAAAATTTTTAAATTTTCCTTGTGTTAACGTCAATCATGTAGTGATTTCCTAGTGTTACTTGTAGGGATACACACTTAGATTTACATCTTGCAATGCTTAGAGTAGGGAAATGTAACGAGGTATTGGGACTTCTTTTGAGTTTGTGAAAGATGCATCTGTTTTTATTTTATCTGTAGTCTTGATTTAGGAAATCTATTGCCCTTGAATCACCCAGGTGTGTGTTTGAGAATGTCCAAATGGCAGTAGACATGAAGAACTTTATGAAGGCCTTGGCAAAAATCTGTATATCCTTGTAATCCTTTTGCTTCAGAAGCTGATTTTCCACAGCTGCTCTTGTCCTAATCAGATTGGGATTACTGTTTCTGTTTTTTTCTGGGTTTGTAGTACGCTTCAGTTGCCATAGGGTACCCTGCTTGTAGATTAAGAAGTGTTTTAAGAATTGTATCAGCTTTGTGCATTGACTTCCTTTTAGTTACAAGGTGCAATTTAAGGATTTGCATGCAATCTGTTAAGTGCCAAATAGCTTTTGCTTTGCCTGCTAGAGCAGATAAGAATTTATCATGCAGTTTTCTCCGGTTCCCTACAGATTAGATAGTAAAGTATACTCCTTTCCCAGCCTTCTATCCTTTGTAATGAAGCCATAATTATTAATCTTTAATGGCGCCTGCAATGCATGAAAGACAGACTTGGCCCTTATCTCAAATGTGCTGCTTGATTTTATTGTACTTGGTTATAAAAACATTGAAGGCAGAAAATTGTATTTGATGCTTCTATCAGTAGTGTTACTAATAATTCTTGCCTTGCCTTTTCATCTGTTTGAATGTCGCCATTCTGGGATTATTTCTATGGCTTGATTTGTCTTTATATGATCCCAGTCTGCTTCCTTGCTCCACCTATGCTTTAGCATTTATTTATTTATATAATTATTTATTATTGTTACTTATAAAACTGAAGTATATATATATAAAGAACCACCCAAACTGTCAACTTTAATGGACTATTATTTTACTTTCTCTTGTTCTTTGTGATTTTAGTTTTATACCTTCTTTCAACTTGTTGTGTTTCCTAAATTCTAGTTTTGAAGGGTTTTTTTGTGTCAAGTACTCCATTTGTTGAATGTATTTAGTCTCCTTGTACAATTTAACTTTGAGTCTGTGTCAAACACTGCAGCATTATTTGTACAGAGTAAAGCTTAATTTTGAAATTGATTAGAGAAGATACATTTTGTAAAATGTTTGACTTTCGGAGTAGTAGATTGCAAGTTATTTTCAAGTTACATAACAATTTTTGTCTTTTCTTTCAACTAATCTCATTTCAATTTAATTGTATTTTTTAATTCCTTGTAGTCAGATTTCAAACATGGTATTTTCTGAGAATCCAGCTTTCAAATGACATGTAAACATTCGTGTTTACCTGTCAGTTGAAAATGATGTCTGCTTGTTGAAAATTGTTACAATTGATGCAGAAAATATCATACTAATTTGGCAACAAAAGTAATGTAATTTTTGCTGTAACTGGAGTGTTTACTTATTAAAAAAATGCTATAGGAGATCTATTTAAGAGCTTGAAGATGAAACACAATCTTTGTGCTTAACTAATAGTCCCTGTCCAGTGAGAATTTTATATTCTGAATATTTATATTTGTTTGTTACATGATTTGAGATTCTTGTAAGCCATGGTTTCTGTTGCTGCCTTTATTTCTCTTACTTTTGTTTATTTGTATGCAGCTGTTAATAAACTACATACAGACTACTTCTTCCAGAGATCTGCAGGTGGCATATAAATAAAATGAGTATCAGCAGATAAGAGGACAAATGAGGGCGATGAAGACTGAGTCATTAGATAAATAAGAATGTCTCCATCTGTACTGTGATTGATTGCTTTTTTGGTTTGCTGTTGCAGACATGTCTGTGGTATTCTGTTTCCTTGCCTGAAATCTTCAGCAGCTTTGACCGCAACCATTTATGTAACCTGCAAACCAATGTGATTTTGTGGTTTAAAGGTGTAGCCTTGTTCTTTAGAAGAAAGTGCTGCATTAACATAAATGAGTAGGGCCAAATGGCTCCAACAGTTCTTCCTAATGTGTTCTATCTAAAATACTTGAAAGAGTAACTTGGTGTTCACTTGACTCTTGAGTATCCAAATTGGTCTAATACTGGAAGAGTAGTGGCATTTTTCTGGTTTTCAGATACACTTGTAGGTAAAGCATATTTAAAAATTGCAGCTTGATTCTGAATTTGGGTTATTGTTTTGCTTTGTCACATGTGTAACATCCTTCAGAACACAATGTGCAGCGGCTGTCACAAATGCTGTAAAGCAGGAAGTCTTTTTCCTTGGAGGAAGAGGGGATCCTAACATAATAACAAGGGAACTGTGTAAAGAAAATGGCTAGCTTACTTCTTTTATATAAACTGCTCCTCTGCAGAGTAAATAATTAATCTTTTTTTTTACAGCTTGATAAGAAGCTAATAGCATTGTAGTGCTATTAGTTGTGCAACTGGTTTCACAAAATTAAGAATGAAGTTAATTGTGTTTTCATTTAAGTTGTGGTAAAAGTTAATACCTTTAAGTAATTAAGTTACTCAATTCTGGTAATTATTTCTAAATAACTTTGAAATTAGCTAGCTTTGGAGTATTGCTTGGCTTCTTGAGTATAATTCAGTACAAGACAACTCTGTTTTCAAGTTTCAGGGAAGGCCTTGCAGCCCACACATAGCTGCTGCTAGCATTCCCTGAGGTGGACATACTTTTGCTTTATGATGTTAGCAATGTTAAGGCAAAAGAAAAACTCTAAAGAAGTATTAATCCAATCATCTAGTGAGCAGCTGCAAACTATTTCTTTACCTCATATTGCATTAAATGCTTCTGGCATCTTGCGAAGCTGCTTCTAGTAAAGCTCTTGCATAGTGTAGGTGTCGTGTGAATGCTTGGAGATAGAGGTGAGATTTTCACAATATATCTAACTGTAGGTTATTTTGATTAATTATGTAATATATTCACATAAGATACTGAAATGTGAGAGTTGGTCATGAAGGACTGGTATCGTTGGGTTGGTGAGAAGTAATGGGATTTGTTAAACTTTAAATTTAATATCTGTTAGTAACAACCTTAAGTTCAAACTTACTTTTTGTCTATTACTAGGAAAAACAAGGGATTCCCAGGCAGCCAGAACGGAATCTGAAATTGTGCCAAAAATTACCAAAATGACAGTGTCTGGAAAGAAACAATCTATGGGATTTGAAGTTCCATGGTAAGCCAAGCCCTCATACATCAAGGTACATCAGCAGCTCGTCTTTCAGACTGATGCACCTGTAGCAAGTTTTCTTCTTATTTTTTTTCTATTTTTCACAGCAGTTTTAGTGTAACTCTTCAGAACTAACCATCTCAGCTTCTTGTTTGACTCAGAATTACTTTCAGAAGATGGTACCTCACGTTTTGAATTTAACAAATCCTTTCACTATGAATAGTGCATAGAGATATCAGGTCGTCAGATTATTTAAACATCCGCTTCATAGAATACTGAACTTTCTTGGTGTTCGTTTATTTTAAATTTAGTTCTCTAAGTGGAATTATGAAATCAATAAAGCTTAACTGTAATTGCTTGTTCTTCAAAGGAAGTAATATATTTAAGAGTAGTTGACGGGGAAAACAATCACTTATGGCTAAACCTTGCCTTCCTCTTCAGCTTTTATTAACTTTAACAGGTGTCCAGGGTACAACTGTTGTAGAGTTCGGTCCTACTTGTGCTATAGCTAAATTAGAGTGGTTCTAATTTTATCCTGACTTGGAACTGTTGAGGGGGATGTCTCATGAGAGCAAGAAGACAGGCGTCTGAATCAGTCTACCTACAGCAATAGCCAGCAGTGAATAGTTAAATAAATATGTAAGCACAAGGCATGTATGTTGGGAATGTGGTCCATGAAGTGTCATTGTGTAGTGTTCTGTGGCTTCCCACAATTTTTATTTATTTTTTGGTTTTGTCCATTTCTATTAAGAATGTGTTTTTCTTACTTAGGTACCCTTATTCTGTTTTTGAACCCACTCTTAAAATAGCCATCTAATGTGTGGCAAGAAATTCCATAGTTCATCCTGAGGTCAAAAAATTCTCAAGTGTAAGTGCCAATATCCCAACCTCATCCTGCAGTATTTGTAGTTCTGATCTTGGAAACATGTTTGCGAGTGAGAGGGCAGCATAGTCTTTATCTTGCAGTATCTTGTGCATGTTTGATGACTGAGTGGAAAGGAAAGAGCTTCTTCTACTTAAGCACATTTAATACAAGGTGTGAAGCTGATGTCATTATTCCTTTATGCTGCTAAATGTCATTGCTAAAAAACATCACCTTCACTCGATCTCCTTAGATGCAATAAACTCCAAATGAAAAATTTCTGGGACTTTCAAAAATATTTTGTCTGTACTCTTTGAGATTTGCAATATATAAGGGAAGTGTAATTTTTTTTCGCTTGCTGTCTACTAATCAGTGACTCTGGGTTTGACAACTGGACTCATGAAGTTCCAGGCACCTTCATCTCTTATGTTCTTATTAAACTTTTTAGAAGTGGAGTTGTCCGTAGGGATTTTTGTGTAGTAATTTAATTTGGATAGAAGCTTAGAAAAAGAAAGGAATATTAAGTGAGTGAAGATCTGCCAGCTAATTTTAAGTAGTTGTGATTGATTTATTTTTTAAATGGTAATAATGGCTATTTAAAATGTTTGTTTCTAAAATAGAGCAAATACAGAGTATCTGATACTTACTTAGCACGTGTGCCTGCTCCACAGGGAAGGAGGACGTAAGAGGAATGCTTCTTCATCTGTAGACTAAGGTAGTTATTTCTTGGATAGGCTAGTGATGACTCAGTCTCTGATGGAAGATTGTTGTCTCCGACATGGTTCTCAGCCATTCTGCTTCTTTTCAGGGACAGTGATATAGTTTGTACCATGCTTGCTTGCAGTTCAGTGGCAGAAAAAAGACTAAGCCTTCAGGACCTGTGGGTAAATCCTTTAGATAAATTCTTAATATTGCTCTTTTGAGACCCCATCTGGAGTGCTGCATTCAGTTCTGGGCTTTCCAGCACAGGAAAGACATGGACCTGTTGGAGTGGGCCCAGAGGAGGCCACCAAGATTAATATTAGAGGGATGGAGCACCTCTCCTATGAAGACAGCCTGAGAAAGCTGGAGTTGCTCAACCTGAAGAGAATGCTTTGGGGTGACCTTATTGCAGCTTTCCAGTACCTGAAGGGGGTATGTAAGAAAGATGGGGACAGACATTTTAGGAGGGCTTGTTCTGATAGGACAAAGAGTTGAAATGGTTTTAAACTGCAAGGCAGTCTAGATCATATATAAGGAAGAATTTTTTTACAGTGAGGGTGTTAAAACACCGGGAACAGGTTCCCCAAAGAGGTGGTGGATGCCCCACCCATTGAAACTTTCAAAATCAGACTGGACCAGGCTCTGAGCAACCTGATCTAGTGTAAGATGTCTTTGCTCTTGCAGGGGAGTTGGACTAGATGGCCTTTAAAGACCCTTTCTAAGCTAAACTATTCTGTCATTCTGTGATTGTGAAGATGGTTTTTAATTCATCTCACTTAGTGGTACTGCTGAAATACTAATTGAAAACAAACTTCTTTTTACTGTAGAAATTGGATATGCATTGGGTACTTAGCTTTAAGTGGGAGGAATAGGTAAGAAGTGGAATGTTTTGTAAAAGAGCATGAGATTTGGAGCACAGCCAATCAATGAATATGGAAGGAGATACAATTTAAATGGTAAAGTTACCTGCATGTCTTAAAGACCCCTTCTTCAAGGAGTCTGATGAGGGCCTCCTTTCTTCTTTTGTCTAACAGACTACTGTGGAGGCACTGCCAAGGCCTATGACCTTGACTTTATAGAAGCAGAGAATCATCTATTACTAAACTTGAAAAACAAAACAAAACGTGAACCTCCACCTCAATTCAATGAGTATTATGGTTGGTTTTTTTCTTTTGCGGTTACCTTCTGGATTAATGGCAGAATAAAGGTAACCTGTTAAGGAAGAGAAGGAATCTGTGTTTAACACTTAAGAAAGACTTGTTCCTTTGACCCTTTTCATAACTTCTTTATGTTCTTGTTTCATTGTTAATTTACTGCAGGGTGTTTATAATAATACAGCTTTTAAGTACATAGTTTATGTCACTGACCAAGTGCACCAGTATAAATTATTCAAAGCATTCTAAATGGATTCCAAAACATCTGTAACTGTGCCCCCTACTTTTACCCCAAAATATTTGTATGGTGTTGGTGCAGATACCATTAGAAGAAAATTGTATATTATGTAGGAACTAGTTTTTGCTGTTACTCATATGGGATCTTAAAGGTAGTTTTTGGACCACGTTTTTGAGTAGCAGCCTTGCTACTCATTAGCAAAAAACCCCCATTCTTTGACTAAGTATTCAGTCTGTGATTCAGTCTTGTTATGAGGTGTAACCTCATATTAATCAGTGAATCTTATTTGAAGTGGATGGATTATTAGAAGTCATTAATTGCTTTGAGCATTGATTACCTTTGTTGCTGGGTATTAGTGGGAATACCTACAGAAAATGGAGTTTGCTGGTAAACTGATGCTCTAGCAAAACTGTTTACTGGCTTTTTCTTTCTGTTAGGTGATAAAGGAAGCTAGAAGTTGTGACCAAAAAAAGGTTGATTATTTTAACTAGTCTGACCAATATTTTGTAATTAATAATTTTGAAAGGGGAAATAAATGTAGACATTTCTGTAATGACTGTAAGTACTCCGAAAGAGTCGGTTGTGTAAAAATAATTCACCCAGCAAACAGACTAGAATATTGAAAATAATGTTTAAAAGCTAAATTCTGAAGAGTTAATATTGAGCAGATGAGATTTCAGGTTCCTCTTTGAATGCGTGGTGGTGTGAACCTTTCAATACCTGTGGGAGACTGAGTGCCTTCTAACGTGTCTTATAACAACATATGTTGTATTTATTAATATTCCTCAGAAAACAGTAATGTAACTATAACATTTTATTCTGTTTACTGTTATGGTCCTTGTCGGCAGGACAGCATAGGAAGTTTCTGGCCTGACAGTTTTAATTTTGACTAAGTGTTGGTCCTTGTCCGGCTTTGGTTTGTCTGCTGATTTCCAAAAGAGCTGCGATAGGCTGTTTTGACATTTGCACCTGAATTGCTAATGGGCAATCTTTCTTGAGTACATCATCTCAGTGCACATTCAAGGTTCATAATAGTTCTGTCCTTTCAAAAAACTTGAGTTGCGTAATCAATCAATGGCTCCACGTTACCAGATAGCAGTGGTTAGCAAACTGAGACTGCTTTTGATAGTTCCATGAAGTTCTCAAACAACAATGCAAACAATGGTTTAGGAAGTGGTCTTCCTCCAATATAAATTTTTCTTCCTATGATAGGTTGGCTATGGCTCAGACCAAGCTGGAACTTTGCTACCACAGATGCTTTCTAGTGCAGTTGATTTGGTTATATTCTTAAGTGCCTGCACTAGTGACACACTAGTACTGCCTTCTGACAGAAATTTTCAATTCAATAACTTTGAAAAATCTTGTGGGAAAAGGCTAGCTGAAGAGCATTTTCAGTGTCATTCATTTTGTTTATTGACTGTCAAAAATGGAACTCCTTAGCATTTTTCTGAGCCCTTATCAAGCTTTCAATAAACTCATCTGGTCACCATGAAGCATGATTAACTGTCAGGGTCTCACAATTACATGAGACTGGAATTTAATCTGGCTACTTTCCTGTTTAGGTACCTAGCAATAAACTTGTTCTCCCTTTCCGTGACACTGGTCAGCAAAAAGCTGAATTGTGTTACTTGGGATACTCTGTAAGTAGATCATATACTCTGTCCATTCTGATGTGTTTATTCTCTGAGATGGCAAGTCTGGCTTTATTGTGACACAAGTTATTTCCAGGTTTCCAAAACACAGTAATACCTGAAACTTTTAAACTCTAGCAGTGTACTGACTGTTCAAATACTGTACCCTTGAAAAAGCAGCAAGGCCTAATGATGGCTGGAGCCTTTTTTTCACTCATTTCATTTGTATCTAGCACTTTTTCTTTGCACCACCCAAAGTAAAAGCTATTTGGCAACCTTAAGCAGTGGTAGTTGCAATAAAAGCTACATAGAAATGAGAGAGTACCTTACTGTCTCTGGCAATAACCATGGGTCTTTCAGGTGCTGTAATTAGTTTAAATTCTACCACACAAAATCCATCCTGTTTCGGGGAATACTTACTGACTTTGGCTTTGGCCTGCAGGAAGATCTTAGCATCTGGGATTAAAAAAAAAATCATTACCTAGTTTAGCAAAATAAAATTTAGAGGCTTACAAATAACCTCTCTTTGAAAATACATTCCTGTCTGCTAATAGGCTGACGTGACAATGCTTGAATGTATTTTGGAAAGCTGTGGAAAAATGTGAGAGCTATGTTTTTGGGTCACATTACTTTCAGCTTCATCTAAATTACTGCCTTTTAATATTTTTTTTTCCACTTTTGAAAATTTGGTTTGAAAAGAAATGCGGACACTGAAAAGGAGAGAAAGCTATTGCTGGCTGTAAAGGCTGCTTTGATATGACTTCTTATACAAATAGTTTTCTCCAGAACTTCAAATATTAGACTTTCAGGGAAGAAAATTTGATACCAATGTAAAATACCATATTTGCATTTCAGTGTGACCTTTGCATATTGGCACTAGTCCTGGTACTTCAGTGTGAACATGCTAGATATTATGCTGAGACTGGACTGAAGTTTGCCTGAAAAAAGGGAAAAAGATGGAAGAGTCTTAATTTTGATGAAAGTTGTCTGATGCAAATTAATCGTTCATATATGAGGCTCTCTTAAATGATTGAGACAAAAATTATTTGGTATACTTTGCATCATTCAGATGATTTTTAATACCTTATTAAAATACATAGAAAACTTTGTTACCACAGTTCTCTGTGTATTTACCCTCTATCAACTTGATTGTTTCCAGTCTGTTTTCATGAAGTAAAATTTACCTGCAGAGACATTGGAGAAAATAATTATTTTGCCATTCCAAAGTAGATTTTCAGCTAAAACTTAATGTACTATTTAAAGAATTTTAAAGACAGAGCCTTCTGTTCAGCCTTATAGAAATGCATAAATAGTTGTAGTGACTTTTTTCCCTGTGGAATAATTCATATGCAGTCAACTTTCTTCATTGCTACATGTAAAACAATGATGACTGACTATTGTTTTGGTTCAGAGAATCAAGTGTTACAAAGGTTATTCAGCTTGTTAAGCCGCAATGCTATCTGTAATGTTGGTGATACATAACAGTTGGCTTTGTAGTGTGAATTCTAGAATGTCAAGATTGTATGACCTAAGGCAGTAGTTTGATAAAAACTTGTCCTCCTACAAGTGGTTTGGAATATTTTGATGGAGCAACTTCTTTTTAGAAAATACTTTAACACAAAAATATAAGTAGACCTGATACACCTACATTTTATTTAATATGAAATAGGCTTTATACAGAATTTTCTATCCATTATGCAGAAGCACAGGTACCATCTGTACCCCTGCAACCATCATGGCTGGCAAAACCCAAGTTGTTTGCTTAGCTAATTTGGGAAGCATTCCTGGGTATCCAGGCTTGAGGCAAGAACCTGACCTTGGGTTTTGAAACTGTAGCCAAAAAAAACCGAGTGTTGGAATTTCTGCTTTGGTCTCACAATCAAGAGAAAAACTTGGCTTTGGGCCTTATGAAAAGGTGTCAAAATCAGTCTGCTGCAGTACTGATAGCACAGGTGGGTTCTGAAACTGTGGGGAGGAAGGGGGAGCCATAAAAATGTCCCATGTTACTTAGTGCTATAATGAGAGGCAAAGTTTGCACTTGATCTGAACATTTATGTTTGATTTTTTAGATCATAACTCTTCAACAGCTTTGTGTAGTAGACTAACATGTTTAGACAGTATTGTTCCATGAGATCTGTGTAATGGAAAGGGACTAAAGCAATGCAAATACTCCTACGCAGACCGAAAATGAGAAGTAATGTCAAATAAAAGCTGAGATGTCACAATGTGGGATTCTAAGGTACCAAAACAAATAGTTTTGTTTGTAGAAGTTGAAAAGATTAAAACTGGATAGTTAACTGTGGCATATAAACAGAAAGTCGACAGTGAAGATTTCACTGTGGATGTGGAAACATTTGACTCTGAGAGCCTGCATGAACCTGTTCCAGAGAAAGCAGTCTGCAACATGATGGTACTGAACTTGAACAGATTTCCAACTTTCCAGGGGAAGAAGCTTCTTCCCCTTGGATAAAATTTTAAATGCAGTGTTTCATAGGGATTTTAATTTTACTGTATAATCAGTGGTTTGTATAGTGACATTTGCTATATTGATATTTGGTAGAATGTTGGCAGACCTGTAATTACTGCTTCTGTTACTTCTTGTTTCTTACATTAATGCCTCACCATGCAGCTCTATCAGGCAGTAAGAAAGCTTTTGCTGTGTTTAAAATGTTACTTAATGTTTGTTTTTAGTGATCATCTTTGCTATGACAGGTAAAGAATAATATTGTACATTCTCAGAAAGCTCATGTAAGTCAGAAAAAATATGTTCATTTACAAAATGGAGTTGAAAAGAGAGAGTGTAAGAAAATAATGTATGTAGGATTATTTACCATTAGATTGGTATGGTGATTTGTGGGAGAACAGGGTGTTAGAAAAAGGGAGTTTGAAAATCCACATCTCTTTAGTCCTGGGTGCCTTGTTTGATGCATGGAACAAATCTTTTCAATATTGATAAATCTTAACTCATCTCATAGTTCTGTAAAAGCATTGCACTTTAAATTGCAGCTTACATGTGCTTAATATCAACCTTTTATGTTATATTGCTGTTCTCACAATAAAACATTACTATGTTCAGCTGTACTAATGATACTGTATGTGGCAACTGTTTCAGGATCTGTGCTTCAAAGTTGACTTGGGTCCTTAGTTCAGAAGAACCTGCTCTGTGGTTGTTCTGCATAATTGTCCTTTCCTGTTAAAGGAAGAGTCTGTGGAAAGCTTGTTTATCTGTTTCATCTGTTTTACAAGTTTTCTTCTTATCTTGCTTTTGTAAACAGTCCTTTTCAGACAAGATATTCAGAGCTGGTATCTGTGCAGTTTTTATCCAGCTGCTTATCACTTCCACCTTAATGGGCTTGTCACATACTCCTTGGGGCTTACATGATAGTGAAGGGAAAACTCAATTTCTGTCCCCTAGTTCTATGTCTTCTTTGCCATTTGCATTCTTTGTGTTTTCTTTTTTCCCCTAGTGCGCTTGCTGAGGAAAATGGACACCCTAATACACCTCAGAAAGGTCTGTTACCTGAAGATGCCAGTGTAGCTTCTGGGGTACTTGAGGCTGTCTCAAAATCTACTCTTTTGCCCCAAGTAGTGCAGGTTTCAGAAGAACAGAATACGGTGCCTACTCCAGGAAAGAAGTCAAGCAAGGCAAGACCACAAATAGATGTGAAAGCAGAGTTGGAAAAGAGACAAGGAGGAAAGCAGCTGCTGAATTTGGTGGTAATAGGTAATACTGTTAAATTACATTTCTGACAAAGATAAAGTTTAAAAACTGTATTGATGGAATCTGGAAGTGATACAGAAGCAAGTGTCCTCACTCCAGGGAAGAGAAATCTCTTACTGTTTTCAGTTGCATCTGCATTTTTTGGAGGGAGTGCATTCAGATGTCTTTGACTTCAACAGTGAGGCTGACTTTAGCATTGCTTTGAGCATACAGAACATGCTTGGTTTGGTTTCATTGTTGCAGCATGTTCTTTTTAGCAGGAATTTGAAGGTGTTCTATGGCTGTCATGCTATCTGTCTGTTACAATAAACTGTCTTCCTGTGTCTCCATCTCACAGGATTATAAAGTTCTGTGGCTTAGAGAGCATTATCAGTACGTATGATGTTTGTGTGTTTAGTATATTTATTGTGCTATAACTAAATTGTATAAATTAATAAAATTGCTGTAATATTTATTTTCTTCCACAGGACATGTTGATGCAGGCAAAAGTACTTTAATGGGTCATTTGCTCTACCTTTTGGGAAATGTGAACAAAAGAACTATGCACAAATATGAACAGGAATCTAAAAAGGCTGGTAAAGCTTCATTTGCCTATGCATGGGTCTTGGATGAAACTGGTGAAGAAAGAGAAAGGTAGAAATACATTTTGATGGGAGTTACCTTTTTTTCTGTGAAAGAACAGTGTTTGATAGAAAATACTAGTCTGATAAACTAAGCATTGAAATGTCAGTTCATCACGTGTGACTTTTATTACTTTTAGAATAAAATCTACAAATTAATTAAATTAACAGTTATATTTGTATGCTTTCTAAAAGGCCTTTATTAATTTGAAATATGAAATTTAAAATTACATTTTTATATCAAAGAAATGAGTTTTCTGAATTAGTGTTTTTTGATTGATTCTATTTTCTCTTTGCTCTGAGTTTTTTATTTTTGAAGAAAAAAGACTTTCTGGAGTCATCTGTAAATGTTGGGATTTTTAGGGGCTTATTTTGTTGTTGAGATTTTTTGGTGGTTGGAAGTAGCATACTAAAAGTATCTGCTAGTGCAAGATGTTTTGTCCCTTGAAAGTTCCTGTCTGTCTTGATTGTAAAGGGAGATGCAGATGACTAACCCAGATACAGACACATGTACCATAGGTGTTTGCATTTGATGAGATGGATCCTATCCTGTGGGTCATGCAGAACATGTGGAGCTTAGTGTGATGTGGAACTGAGTCCATGTGTATTGTGATCCTTCCTTGGTAATCAGGAGTTCTGCCTGGGGATCTCTGTGTGACTGTGTCTCTATAGTCTTACGCCGCCTAGTTTTTTTTAAACTCGGCTATGTTTCTCTTACTCTGATACCTTTTTCCGAAGAACTAAATATCAAAAGTATAATTAGTAGTGAATTAAATATGCAGTTCAGTTTTCATGTTCTCGCTGTGCTTGTTGGGACACAGTCTGTGGGTGCATGGTAATACTGGGAATTCTGGGTATTTTTCTTCACCACTGGATTTACCAAAAGGCAACTCTGGAGGACTGCTCTTCCCACACACAGGTATCCCTATGGTGAAAGCTAAATCAATGAAAGATATGAAGTGTATAATTTCATGATTGTGTTTTTAATAGCAACTTTATATCTCTATGAAGTTTTAAAGCAGTTTTAATGGTGCATTGCATGTTTGCTTTTTTTAAGGGGAGTGACAATGGATGTGGGTATGACCAAATTCGAGACACCAACTAAAGTAATTACACTGATGGATGCGCCAGGCCACAAAGACTTCATTCCAAATATGATCACAGGAGCTGCACAGGTAAAGATGGTTTAAAATGCTTTTTCCAATATCAGTATTATTTGTAACTTCTTCTTAATTTTTTTTTTTCTTTTAAAGTCTAAGATGGACCGGAATGGAATCACTGATGGTGTTAACCTATCTTTGCGTTTTCTAAACTTAAAAAAGAGTGTGTTTGTTAAACATTAAAGGTAGTTGCTTTTTTTTGATGCTAACATTTGTGAGGAGGGTTTTATTATGCAAGTAATTTAATAGTTGCAGTTTGATAAAATCATATGAGCTTTGAAAGCTATTCAGATGTGGTGTATGTTTACTCAGTGAGTAGTTCAGTGAAAGTCATGTTGTGGGTTAAAATCTTGAGTGATTTTTGAGCTTAAAGTAAAATGATTTACAGGTCAAGCAAAACACATTTTTCTACTTTATGGTGTATTTTTTAAGGGATAAGAAAACAGAACTCAGTTTATACAGGATGCATCTATCTTGTCAAGAGGATATTTGTAGACACTGCATACCATTTGTTTTAGCAACAGTAGGTGAAATTGAAAGCGTTGGACACTACCCATTGAATTCTGTATGGCACTTAGTAGTCTTCTACAGATTAGTTATTTGTGGAAATAATACCTCAGAGGTGGGGGAAAAATAATCTGGTTACATGATATAAAAAGTGTGATTTTTTTTTTTTTTCCACTTAAAGGCATCCTTCTTTAAATAATAAAATTGATTCTCCAAAGTAGAGATTTAATAATTTTTTTTTCAAAGCTAAGCTGTGTATATGTTTTTCCTTTCTACGTGTCATAACTGTCTGAAGTATGGGTTATATCTTAAGATCTTTGTTGAGTACTTGGATGAGTACTGCTGATAGCATCTTACAGATAGAGGACTGCACTGTAGGGAGACTGGTTTGTCCCAAGTTCTGCTTTAGCTCTGAAGCAGAGGCCTGGGTGAGAATTCAGACCTTGTGACCCAGTGGTTAGGCTGCAGAATAATCAGAAGTTTGGAAATTATGTTGCAGTGCTTATACAACCATCTATATGTGGTGGAATACGTGTTGTAGCAATCTTAGGAGTTTTAAAATTAGAAGTGAATCTTTAGTTTCAGAGCAGTGGAAAATGTTGACTCAGATTTCTTTACAATTGTTGCTTAAATAGCTTTTTCTTCTGGGGAAAAAGTAACACAGGCAGAAATATTAAGGGAAGAGTTGCGGATCCTCCAGCAATTGTATCAGTTCAGCAGAAGACAGGGCTGACTGAATAAAGCTTGGTATCCCTGTGTTCCAGCTCTCAGGGTGATGAGGGGCTGGGCTGTTCTGAAGCCTGTTAAGGAATCACTGAAACTTTGCAACTTTCCGTTGCCTATTAGAGTAGGCTCAGTGCTGAAGCAATGGCTGGAAATTGCTTTAGTGCCTTTTTATTGTGGAGAATGCTGTTAGGAGGTGAATCCCCAACTGCTGTTAGCAAAATGCAAATCAGCCTTATCAAGGCCAGCATCTGGTCTTTGATACATGTTCAGTAAGTCCTGAGGTACTGTTTTTATAATTTATAATTTAGAAAATGTTGGATATCTTTCTTTTTTGAAGAAGTTCACTTCTGAGTCTCGGAGCTCTGAGGAAATTCATGAGTCATCCTTTTCCCATCCTCACACTCCTGCCATCTCTGAGCTGTGGGGATTTCATGCCTAGGACAAGACAAGGGAACTTCAGAGTTGGGACTCTGTTCCTTTAACTAGAATTCTGAAGCATAAGCATTTAAGGAAAGGGAGAAAGTGCCATGTTTTCTTCTCTCTTTCTATTATGTCCATCTCCTCAGTGCTCTGAAATTGTCTAATTGTCTTACACCTGCCTGTTGACACCAGTACCTTTGTTGTTCACGCTGTTGCTGTCACTTAGTACATGATGATCATCTAACTGGCAATTACTTACCAAAGCAGGAAAAGTACAAGAAATATTAGCAGCATTTAAGGCTAACAGCAAGATCTGTTTTTCCCAGTGCTGTAGGCTGCACGAAAGCTCTTAATGCTTTGGCAGAGGGTTTGTCTAGGTGGTAAAATGGGCTACTTTGTCTTTGCCGCCTTGTGATTTTGGCATACTCCAGTGTGTTGAGTGGACTGTGAAGCGTTCATATCCAGCATACAATCAACTGTGCAGTGCAACTGGTTGTCTCAGTTGTATAGTGTGGTATTTTGTTTGTACTTTTTGCAGCTTCTCACTAAGGAGGTGTACAGGCTGAGGCAGGAAGAATTGGACATTGCTCTCATATATTGTGTTCTAAAGCTTCTGAGCATAGACAGCTTTTGTTTAGGTCTGTGCAGCGTCCACAATGGGTAGATGGAAGGGGGCAGGTTCCCCAAACCAGCAGTTGTCCTATGTTTAACCAGGAAGTACTGGTTTATGACATAAGATGACATAGTGCCATAATATCTCACCAAAGTGGGGGTATGGTACAGATGGGACTGAGCAGTTTCAATTACATTTGGAGGACATCAGGATTCCTCCTGTGTAAAGTACATTTTGTGTGAAATGTTATGATTGAGGTATTTACCCAGATTATTTCCACCTCTTAACCACTTGATTTTTTTTTCCCTTGTAATGTAGGCTGATGTGGCGATTTTGGTTGTGGATGCCAGCAGAGGAGAATTTGAGGCAGGGTTTGAGACGGGTGGACAAACTCGAGAACATGGATTATTAGTGCGCTCTCTTGGAGTGACACAGTTGGCTGTTGCAGTCAATAAAATGGACCAGGTACACATATAGTTTCTTCATTTAAGTGAAAGGCTTCTGTCTGGATTTGTGGATATTAAGTTTAAGGATCAGTATTGTGAAATTAATAGTAAAGCATTGTTTCTTGCTTTCCAGCTCTGTCCCTTATGTTTAGACTTTACTATGCCATTCTTTTTATTTATGAATGTATTTTCAAAGTACACAGAAGCTTAATTTTGATGCTAAAATGAGCAGGGAGCCCTTTTGTACTTGGGGAAATCTCATGTAACAGTTGATCTCAGTCGCATCTGTAGGATCATCTTCGTGGTCATTCAGGTCAAGACCTCAAGAGTTTTATTTAAATGTGTAAAGCGTGTTAAAGATTACTCTTTATGTTTTAAGTTACTACTGTGTTGAGTATATCTTGCTGAATCTGAAATTTTGTGTAAACTTAAAAAGTTACTGTTGAAATGAAAAGGGCTTGCAATTTTAGTGGTGTGTTTGTGATCGGTAATTGCTGATGTGTATGCTCTTATATATTCAAGTATGAATGCACCTGGAAATCTCATGTTTATAAATACACATCTGTTTGTACTACAGAATTGATGACATGCAGCTGTATGTTCAAGTCATGGTTAAAAATCTATCATTTTATTATTATATTATAATTTGTGCTTTATTTTAGGTCAATTGGCAACAGGAAAGATTTCAGGAAATTACAAGTAAGCTTGGCCAATTTCTTAAGCAAGCTGGCTTTAAGGTAATATATTTGTGAGGCCTTTGTTTGTTCAAGCATTTGAGTGGGATGAGCTTTTCCTACAGTCAGGTTATTTTATGTCACTTTCCTGCACGTAATGTGGCATATTCCTTTTCTTCCTGGTAGGGTGACATTGAGCCCTACATAAGGGTAGTCACTTCTTTAATACTCTGTGTCATCATCTTTGTTTAGGTCTGTTGGATCTTTGGGGTACTCAGATCACTTGTAGTTTCTTGGGATTGTTGTCTACAAGATGGAAGAGACCAAGAATGGTCTATCTTAATGTTCAGGATTACATGAATGACAGTAGAGAGTTTTATACTGGAGCAGGTATCAGTGTGGATTATGAGCTCATGAGAACACTCCTCTCATGTTTTCTCAGTTCCAACTACTATTCATTTGGACTGGCTGTGGTCTTCCTGCAATCTCTATGCATAAGGCAGCGATTCAAACCAAATTTTTGCCTATCAAACACAGAGGAGTTTGTTACCTGAACTCAGTTTCTACTTACCAGCATTGATACCATCATATTTAGGTGTCTCCAACTCTTTGTTGGAGCAGAGTAATTAGGCAAGAGATAACCAAAAAGGAAATGGATCCACTGAGTAACCTGCCTTCTCCAGGGGAAAAGTTTTAAGGTTTAGATGCATAATATTGAAAAAATGCACCTCTTGCTTTTGCTAGGAGATCCTGTTGTTAATGTATGCTTCATATCTGTTTGTTTTCTTTATTAGGAATCAGATGTGGCTTATATCCCAACAAGTGGCCTTGGCGGTGAAAATCTAGTCACAAGGGGTCAGTCAAGTGACCTCACACAATGGTATAAAGGAAACTGTTTGTTAGAGCAAATTGGTATGTGCAATTTTCCTCATTTAAAATAATGCATCTTAGTCCTGTGTGTGTTAAAACTTTTATTTTGGGGAAGATGTGAGACAAAGTCATTGGAATGCAACATAATTAATTTCTCTAACTGAGAAGTTGCTGAGATGGTTATTACATACGGATATTCTAAAAGATCTTATCAATTTATTTGCAGATTCTTTCAAGCCACCACAGAGATCAGTGGATAAACCATTTAGACTGTGTGTTGGTGATGTTTTTAAAGGTTGGTTATTTTTATATTTTTACCATAATTTCACCAATATTTAATACAAGTGTTAAAAAACACTGTCAAAATAAGACTTAAAGTTGGAACTTCATGCGTAGTCCTGGACCAGAATAGTACATTTTCAAGTACTATTCCTTGCCAAATTTTAAATAGTACTGCTGAAGGTGAAGCAAGCTGGAAAAGAAACTGAGGAAGCCAATCTGTATGACCAGTTATTTGTCTGTGTAATGAGTTCATGGTTCTGTGGAACAGAATGTGGGACTTTCCCAAACTAGCAATGGACTAGATCAATATTTCTGCTGGACTAGATCAATATTTCTCAAACTTTTTTATGAGGGTGGCTTTAGGCTCTTGCTTTCCAGTCCTGGATTTTAAACAAGTTTGTCTCGGTCCTTTTCTGTTAATTGTTGTAGTTCTGAATAACGATACATTCCTTAATTTTTGTATAAAAATTTGGGTAGGTGTGGTGGAAGAAAATGATGGTGGTGGTGAGACTGTTACAACCAGCCAAGGATTTAAGGCAGTGAGCTATTCCCTAGCATTAATAAAGATAGGAACAGCAAGAACCAGTTCTTATTTTGATTGTCTGGCAAAAATAGACTGCCTTGAGCCTGTAAGATTTTCATTGTGAACTTGACCTTTTTTTTTTTCTATTTAGTCATTTACAATTGCAGATAACTTAGAAGAAATAAGGCTTCTAGACTCATCCCATTTGAAATATTCTGTAGGTCCCTTGAGAAATGTTCCAATATAAATGACAGCATGATTTGAACAGTTGTAAATATTTGTAATCAAATATGATTATTGAAATTCATATTTTAAGAAATTTTGCTTTCTATTTAGGGTATTTATAGGGGAGGTAAAAAAATCAGATCAAAATACTGATTGTAAATAGTATAAACCTATACTATTTATATACTAAACCTATACTGGAAATACTAGGTTTGTGCAATTTTCATGTGGGCCTTTGAGAAAATACTAGATATTGTGCATTCCCTTGGTTAGCTGATTTAACTTAAGCCATAATGCTAAATATTGAAAACTTGTATGGGAATTTACCCTAGTGTGATACCACTGGTTTTGTCATCTATGCCATCTCTGTGTTTATTTTTTCTTCTTTAATTTTGTGAGCTGTGGGAAAGTGTGTTAGGATTATTGATTGAGATCTTTCAAAATAATGTCACAGATTTTCAGCTGCAATAATCGTTTTTGGGTTGAGCAAAGTTTCACAAAATGAGCAATTTTGGCTACATCTATTTTGCTAAAATATGCAAAAAAAATTGATTTGGAAGGGACTCAATTTACATATAGAGGGTTTATCACAAAATGCGGCCTTTTAGGTGTTTTTTTAGGCTATTTTTTCTTATGTTATGATCTCAAAACTTAATTAACTTTGATGCCACCAGAGGAAGTAGCTGCAGATAGAAGTACATGAAGCAACAGTTGTTCTCAGCTCTGTTCCAGGACCTGTGCATGCTCAGAAGGAGCTGTCCACAGAAGTGTGTAAAAAGTGAGAGTGCTGAGTGTACTCCTACATAGTTTGGAAAACCCCTTTCTCTATTAAGGCTGCTCACATATATGATTCATCTACCTCAGCCAGCTTTTAGCTGTTATCCTCCACAGTCCTCAAAATAGTCATTCTCTCGAGGCAAACTATCTCCTGATCTGAGAGGTCCTTGTAAATCCCTTTGCTGCTGCATCAGTCCCCACTTACCATGTTATAGTTCTGTCTAGGGTATGACTGATCTGACCCTAAAATACCTTGTCCACCAACCAAATCCCGAGGACAAAGAACATGTCCTGGCAGAACCCAAATACCATGATGCAGAGACATTGGGCCATTTTTTATGCCCTGATTCTGTCCCCCACTGTCCATTTTGCGCTTGCACTGATTTCAGGGGGTACTGAAGGAACTTGACACTTTTTGGGAAGCAGTCAGCATGGGAGTTGGTGAAGCTTCAAAGACTGTGTTGGTTTATCAAACCAGACCTGGTAGTGATGTGAACAAAAGATAAATGGTTCTTGATTGTGCTTGTGAGTGGTTGAGAACCTGGAATCAGTTCATGTTTCTGGTTGCTGCAAGTTGCTTGCAAAGCCAACTTCAGATTTTGTGTACCGTATTGAGGTGGTGTCTGTAACCTGACTTGGGTATTCTTTTTCTAGCCATTACCAGCTTTGATAGTTTTCTGTTTGACATTTCATGTCATCTGTTAATTGTCTGTATTTAATCTCATTTGCTGGAACAAATAGAGGAAAATTATTGTGCAGGCATACTGGTAATATTTTTCCAGATGGAAAGGTGGAAGCATTCATTATACAGAAGCATTCATCAGTATCTGTGATGAATGCAAAGAGCAAGTCAGTAGTAAGTGACCTCAAATCTTGAGATCAACTTGTTCTTTTATATTCAGCTTTAAATTCAGCTTTTAATTTAATTTGAGACACAGAATGCTAAGGTGTTTGCTTATATTGCTGAATTGTGATGTTCAGCAAAACATAATTTGTTGTTTGTGTGGATACTGAAAATGTCATTGTAGAATCAGTTCGGAGAGTTCTTTTTAAACACACCTGCAAACACATGCTAAGAAGATCAGGCATTTCTTAAGGTGTATGTGCATAAATGTGCATGTGGAGCATATCTGTGGAAGGTAACTGGCATATCATTCAAATGATGAACAGACTGCTAGGACATTGAAAATAAAAACTTTGCTGATCTTTTATTCAGAAATACTTAAATCATCTCCAGTTATAATAGTTTCTCATATTAAATAGAACTGAATTATTCTTTGACTTTTCCAGGAGTAAAAGTAATATACAGATAGAGTATGTAGGATTCTGACTCAGTTAAACAGTAAATGGCATAGGAATTGCACCTGTATGCATGAGAATTATAATGAGAGGTCTTTCGTTTTCCTCTTATCTGTAATTATAGTGAGAAAGTGCTGAATTAAATAATATTGCTAGAAATTAAGGGGCTTAGTCGAATACTGAAAAAACTAAAAAAATATTGCTTTATGTCCCTACATTTGTTTAAATACTTCTTTATGTACCTACCTTAGTTCTGAAAAACAGAAGATCTAGAGGTTTTGAATTTAATGTTTCATTTTCATTATGATGCACAGCTGGCTAACTTGCAAGTACTGAACACTGCTGAGAAGGGAAAAAAGTCTTAATTATGTTAAAAACTTGTCTATGCATTGGTGAAGGACTAGCGGGAAATTGACTGTATTATGAAGTTTTTTGAAATTGTTGCTGTGTTTTATTACAGACCAAGGTTCAGGATTTTGTGTGACTGGTAAAATAGAAGCAGGCTTTATTCAAGTTGGAGAACGACTTTTGGCAATGCCTCCCAATGAAACTTGCACTGCAAAAGGTACAGTCTTCAGAAGCGTGTTTACTTTCAGGTCAATACTGGGCTAGAAACAGTTACTGAAATGGTAACAGATTGTCAAACTGATACTAACTGTCAAACATAAATTGTGAAAGCATAAAACGAATTTCTTTAGATGTGACTGTGTCTGTATAAATATGTCTGTGAAGAGTATGTGAAATCCTGCATGCATTTTTTTACTGTATCAGATAATCCAAATGTTATAGCCTTGTGGCTTTTGACATTGCCTTTTGAAGAGCCTGTAATAGCATTTGAGTTCCAGCAATGTATATAAAGATATTCAGTACAGGAATCATTGCTTTTCAGCTTTACTGTGGAGGGTTTCTGCTGTTAAGAAGTGTGCGGATGTTGAACAACCTTTAGAAATTAATCTTATGGATTGGTTGTGAAAAAGCTTGTGAATTAAGTCATCCCTCCTGTTTGATGTTTTAAGATTTGTCACTGATCTTTCATAATATCAAACTTTCAGGATATCATTGTCTTGAGCAACTAGAAAAGAGAAGAAAATTTGATTTAAATTTCAATGTGTTTGATTTCTGAAAAGAAAGAGCTAGACATGAAGTGTTTAGCTGTTTCCTGATTAAGCTTGCTGTCTTTGTACTGCAGAGTTAGTTTTATTTCGTATGCAAATAGAAAGGTAAAATTATGATTTTCCTACATTGGCCAGAGAACAAAAAATTGAATCCTTGAGATATGAATAGGTTTTTGTATCTAAGTATCTAGCCTGAATTCAGCAATGTGTTGGTTTGGTTGTCTGTTTTGTTCCAAACCTAGCTTGTTCAATGCTAATTTGGGAAGCTCTTCAGTCTATCAACTTACACAGTTTTATGCACATTATTCACATGCACAGGAATGTTACAATAATGTGGATGAATTTGGATAGTCACTGTAGTCACTTCTCTGTGTGGGGAGTGAGGAAGTACCATGGAAAAAGATGTATTTTGTCTGAGCATCTCCAGCAGCAGGACTCTGTGGTTTTTCTTTTGTACTGCCTCTCCTATGACTGAAATGCAAATGAAGGTTGGGCATATAAGTTCATTAATCATGTGCTATTTGTATTTAATGTAAAGAAGAAACAATTTAATTTAGCATAGAGTATTTACTTAAGGTGGTGTGCACATTAGGATTCAAGTTGTCCATTTCAAGAGGCTGAATTTCTTTCATTCTGTGATAATGACAGATATATCAAATAATTATCAGTGCTGCTTAAAAAATGGTACTTAACATGATTATAGTTGAATCATGCTTTCTGGCATGTTTTTGGCAAGTGGTTTTGGGAACAAATCTGCAAGTCAAGAGGTACAATCTGCAGCAAAATAGAACTAGATCCTATAAATATATGCAGTTATTCTAAAAGACCAGTTTTTCTCTTTCTCTCTTGATGTCCATCAGAAACCTCAGGATGTTCAATCAGAGCTAGTCTTGTCCTCATCCATCAGGTTGTCTTTTAAAGAAATTAAAATACATAAAAATCAGAATTAAATTGCTTGTAAAGGTGCTTTCTAATAGATGCGATGTCGCGAATGAAAGGCTTCAGTTGCGCTTTTTTATGAAAGAGTCAGCAAACCCACTTAAGGTAAATGAAAGTTGACACAGTACCATTAAAGTATATGAAAGATGCGGTCTAGGGTGTGCGTGTGCCTCAAAGGATGGGTGGGGCAGATATGGAGATATTAGTACTACAGCATTTTCAGGATTGCGTCATCTGTGCCGGTGACAAGGGCCAGGTCCCCTCCTCTGGCTTGAATAAGGCCATGTTATGGTGCAGGGTGTGGTGAGAGAGAATAGTAAATCCTTACCAAGGGGAAAGAAAAGCTTCCTCAGTCTTCTCAGTTAAAAAGCTTTTACTCTCAACCCATTCATACTGAAAATTGATGAGTAATGGTTGATGAAGCACAAATGGCCCAAACAGAGCTGTTTGTTTGTAGCTCAGAACCTAGGTACTTCACTGTGAGGTTCTGTTCTTACTCATTTCCAGGAATCACACTGCACGATGAACCAGTTGATTGGGCTGCAGCAGGAGATCACGTTAGTCTCACTTTGACCGGCATGGATATCATCAAAATCAAGTGAGCAAAACTGGGTTTCAGTCTAAGTAACGGTTTGTTTTTAATGAAAAGCTGTATAACTATTACACTGGGCTATATTACGGCGGTTTACTTGAAGAATGATGTGGCTACCAGGATATTTAAAACCAAAGTGATGCATATCACCTGGCTTGCATGTACAAACGTTGGAAACATCTGCTGCATGTGCAACGGCAGCCTCAGAAGAATACTGTCAGTTTTCATCCTTTGCCCTGGGGCTGACACCAGTAACCTTCCAAGCCCTTTTCTTTCAGATTACTCCTTGGACATTTTAATTGCCAAATAAATTCAGCCCATGTTGCTAAACAGAAAAATTTTCAAGAACTTCTCAAATTATCAGTCATTCTAACAGGACACATGCAAACAACTGCCATTTTGTAGTAATAAGTAAATCTGTCCAAGTGGAACTGATGGAAACTGTTTATTCAACACGTTTAGCTGCTTGTAAGATTTATTTTCCTGAATGTTTTGCTAAGGGGTGGTCTGATAGTGAGGCACAGCAAATGTTTTTGTGTCTTTTCCAGTCTGTAGGATTCATACCTAGCATTAGCCTCAAGCTTTTAAATGTCAGTTGTTGTTCAGGCCAGATAATTGGATCCACAATTTGTTCACCTTTTTGACATTCCAGTTGGACTTCAGACAGCAGACTTTCAAGCTACTCTTTGAAAATCTTGCGTTGATAATTTTTCAAATCTATGCTCTAATTTAAGGGAAAAGTTACAGGTATTGTGTGTTCCCATTTCACAGAGGGGTGGAATTCTCAGTGGTGAAAGCATGAGGGAAGTCATGTTATAGTTGTTGAATGAAGTCTTGAGTCAATTTGTTACCTTGATGTCATTCATCTGTTGGAAATCTGTTAGAGTTTTCAAGAAAAGCTATGAATTTTCAAGTCCTCTTGATATTGATGAAATTTGATGTATATGTTTTATCATGCTGTTTTTTCTCTTCCATTATGTTTTTCACGTGGGATTAATTTTCCTTTCATTTCAGGTGGCTAAAACTAGCCCTCATGAAAAAGCTGTGTCTAGTCTACTTACCAACTTGTAACGAGCAGCAGCTTTCTTGTGACTCCATGTAGAATTTTTTGGACATGAGTATTGCTGAAAGCTCAGGTTTTGAGTTCGGATCATGATGTTCCCTTATTATCCAGAAAATATTTGAGTTACAAGCAGCAGTTCTGCGATTTTGGGCACCCTGCAGTATTTTATGCTGTTGAACGGAAACCCTGAATCTCTGAATGAAAGTCTAATTCTTAAAAATATCTACACACAGGAAACAATGACATTTTCAGAAACCGATTAGCAATGGACGTAATTGTTCACTGAACTAGACAGAGCCCTTCATGCATACACACAAAATAAGGTAGACATTGTCTAGGAACGCATTTTGTTACAGGCTTTAATACAGTGTTCCTGGATATCCATGCACTTCCCCCCCTGGTTATATATAAGTGATGTTGCTTTTCATTTGCTTCTCTTAGTCACTGCACTGGAAAAGGATAATTATTTAACACTTCTATGTAAAGAGATTTCTGTTTGTTTGATTTTTAAATTTTTTTTTGTTCTCCCTTGTAGTGTGGGCTGTGTATTCTGTGATCCCAAGGAACCCATTAAAGTTTGCACTCGGTTCAGAGCTCGGGTTCTCATCTTCAATATTGAGGTCCCAATCACTAAAGGATTTCCTGTAAGTCTCTGTGAAAACTGTGCTCATGGCAGGTTGCTCAGGGCTTTTCCTCTCTGTGTTGGACCTCCTGAATATGAGACACATTCAGAATCCAGAAGTGATTCTCTCTCTCCAGAGGAAACAGATTCTTCTGTAATTTGAAGTGGGTAGAAGGGACTACTGTGGCTGTTTATACATATTCTTACTGGCTTTTAGTACATAGCTGAGCCATTTCAGAGAATGTGAGTTCCACTGTTGCTAGGCTTTAGAAACTCACATCTTGTGGAAATATAATTATGCACTTAAGTGTAAGATACCTTTTAAAATAAATAAAATGTCAATTCATGCTGCAGAACTGCACTAGGGTGGCAAAAACAAAACACTGAAGGATGAAAAATGTATTTATGATGACATAAAATGTGGCCTTTGTATCATATCAGTTGTGATCACAAAGTTTAGGAACTAGGAACTGTTACTGGATGTGCAGCAGACACTCCTGCTAGAGAAATTTTATAAGCATTTGTTTAAAAAAATCAGTTTTTAAACAAGATGCTGTTTTAAACTATTGACACCTAGGATTACTGATGTTTAATAACTGCAAAAAATATTTTCAGGTGCTTTTACACTATCAAACAGTAAGTGAACCTGCTACTATTACAAGACTGTTGAGTGTCCTGCATAAAAGCACTGGTGAAGTGACGAAGAAAAAACCTAAGTAAGTGTTATGAATAGTTAATAATTACTCAAGAAATGGGTAGATGTTTAATACACAGTGTATCAAACAGGTTCTGCTATGAATCAGTTGTATTTTATAAGAATATGCTTTTATAGTTTTAATTGGTTTCATGTTTGGATTTCAATGTGCTTTACAAACTTGAAAACCTCCTGCCCTCTTGATAAATGCAGAGCACCTGAGAAGTACAATGATTAGGCCTTAGGTCACTTGCAGAGTTGGGAATGAGTCCTAGATCAGCAGCTCTTCACTTAAAGGGTTTTTTTTTTCCTCTCTTTCTTTTTTTTTTTTTTTTTACGATATTTTCTTCTCTTACTGTTAAAGCATGGGATCCTTATATAATTCTGGAGATGGCTAACTGTCTAAAACACACTTGACTAGACAGTGTGTCAGTGCAAAAGAAATTTAGGGAGTCTTCCCATACATCCTTCTAGTTATTTAAAGCTGTATTTGGCTAGAAATGCTGTTTGATACATACAACATTTTCAGAATAATCCTTTCCCAGAAATTTCATGGCTGAAACTGTTGCCAATTTCTACAAAATAATGAATTGGCTCTCTAGTTGTGGGGTTGAAACAAGACTTGATTTCCACTTGACATGAAAGAAACAGGTGTTAATGAGACAATTAGCTTCAATACAATTTGTTACATGCTGTGATGAGTGCCAAGAAGTTTTGAAGAAAACTTAGATGCCCTATTAAGAAATATACTCCAGGCAAATGAGTTTTGAGTCTCATGGCTTGGGTTATACTTGCAATCAAGCTTGATAATTACACTCTGGGTCTTCTAAAATGATTTTTTCCATTTATTCAGTATTCTTTTCTTCATTTACCCGTGCATACATTTCTAATAGATTTTTCTGCTCTTTCACCTGCAGGTTCTTGGCTAAAGGTCAGAATGCTCTAATAGAACTCCAAACTCAAAGACCTGTTGCTCTAGAATTGTACAAAGATTTTAAGGAGCTGGGGAGGTTTATGTTACGCTACAGTGGTTCCACTATTGCTGCAGGAGTTGTTACAGAGGTATAGCATGTTTGTAATAGATTTTCTGTACTGCAGAGGAATGATGTTATGGTTAAGGCCTGTTTTACACCGTCTAGCTCGAAAAGTGAATTTTTTCTGCTAATAAAGAGGCAGTGCTTCAGCAAGATGTGAGGAAAACTTGTCATGATTCTGTTTAATTTATTAGGAGTAAAAATTACTCTTTTTAGAATTCCCCCTCTTTCCACTTGAGTTAACATACATCAGTCTTTTTGAAATCTGCCTGTATGACTGTACTGGAAGCAGTTTGTAAATAAGAAGTGTTGGCCATTTTTACTATCACTAGGTTGATTCCAATGTCTTTATCTGTTACAATTAAAGACAGTTGTACATTTGATTCTTACTGATGCCCCAAAAAATTTTCTGATCCTGTGTGAGAGGAAGCAAAGACTGTGGAGCTAAACATAAATGTTTCATCTTCTACTAGGAGCAAAAATTATGAATGTCCCTCTATCTGTCCCTTAAAAAGTCTTGCTATGATTTAGTCACATTAACCAAGTTCTGGTATTGAGAACTTAAGTCAAAATTTAGAATTAGAGTATGAACATTTCTGGTTTCTCCATTTGTGTGTAGGAATGATGTACTAGGTCAGTCAGAGGCTTTATGGATGTGTAATGCTCCTAAAAATCTGTCTGGTCTTCAATAAGATCCAGAAATAGGATGGGTTGCACCCATTTTTCATTAAATTTAAGTTGAGGATTTTCATAAATTTAAGTTGAGGATTCTATTTAGATCTGCAATGTTTAGAGCTAGACTAATGTTTGTAGAATTGGGACTAAATACCTCTTTAATATGTTATTTGGGAATTGCTGTTTTGGTACTTGTCTTCTTGTTCCAAGAATTTAAGCGGAAAAGGTATTATTTTTTCCACAACTGTATAATACTGAAAAACACTGAGATAATTTTATACTTAGTACTTAATTTTTCACCATAGAGTTTTTTCCATTTGCTTGTGTTTTTAGATTAAAGAATGACAGTGGTGACAGAATTTCCACCGTCCAAGCAAAACTCAATCAGATATCCAAACTCCTCTATGAGAATTCAGTTATTCAGTTGAAGGAACAAGTGCAATTAACTGGGGAGAAGATGATGGTGACAAAAGTCGAATTGTGTGAGACATCTGGGGATCCCTTCATCACTCTCTCCTGGCTGCAGAACAAGATGCCAATTGGCAAGGAACTGCAAGTGTTGCACTTCTTGATCTCAAGAATCTCATGTGTTTCTCCATATGGAATTTAGCCCTTAGAGAAGTTGATGGAAAAATATTAGAAAGTTTAATTAGAAAAAAAGATTATGAATTATCATGAAACAAACTCCTTACTTCCAGACATAAATTGTTTACAAATTTTCTTTGATTGCTCTTTTGCTGCACATTAACTCAGTAAAGTAACTTTATTGGTCTAAAATATTTTTAGGTTTGAGTTGAATGCATATTCAGGGAAAAAAAAGAACTATTTACCTTGTTTTCAAGAGAATGGCATGTAGTATTATCATGGGATTGTTTTCCCTGTCCCAAAATTTATTTAAGAAAAAAACTTTTTTTTGCTGTGTAGTGGAAGCTGTGCCAACTTCGGCTAATTTTATTTTTTAAACAGTAAGAATAATAAAATGAATTTGTCTGAGCATTTTTGTCTCCGTCATCTTTTGTTATTTAAACACTCCTAAATTGTGTTAAATCATTCTTCACTTACCATAACTGAGAAGTTTCAGAGTAAACTTATGAGTTAGAATGCGAAACTGGCATCCAATTTGGCTTTCTGCAGAAATAATTTCAGTTTTTCTCATGTTACTCAGTGCAGCCACTGCGCATACACATCTCTTTCATCCAGACTTAGTGCTCTTTTGAACAAAGACTGACAGTTTAATCTTGTGGTGTTAGCTAAAGCCAAATTGTGCTGACTTATGCCTTTAACTCCTTCCTGCTTTTCAGTAATGGGGCAGATGAAACCTCCCAGCTGAAAGGAGGGTCTTTCTACCACCTCCAGCTCAGCACATGCACACTTTATAATAACTTTGAAGTTTTTTCAGTAGGAATTTTGAGAGGACCTCAGGTATTTCAGGACCTGTATGTGAGTGCAGAGTGGAAAAAATTCACCTGTGCCCAGAGTTAGTAGTGGAAGGCAGGAACTGAAGCACTTGCTCCAGAGCATCGGTCTGTGGGGTTAACTGAAGTAAAGCTGTGTCCAGAGTAGTGAAGAACACAAAATCCTGTGGTTGTTATTTAGTTTGCAGTCTTGTATGGTCTGTACCTACTCTTCCCACATGTTTTTTTTTTGTAGGCAACTATTTTTGCACTTAGGTGCTTTAGCCCCAGTTCAGCAGCTACCTGCGCTTGGCCACATAGATGAATTGTGCTGTTGACTGCATGGATATTTGTAGAAGTATCAGCAATGCTTTATGTGGAAATGACTTTTGTAAAAGCTAATGAGCCTGAAATACCTGAAAACTGTTTACTGCCAAGTTTATGAATTACCACTATTTGTTAGGACTTCCTTTAGACCAAAAATTGCAGTTAAATATTTACCAGTTTCAACATGCCATTGTCAAGGTTTAGGTGCCCTTGTTGGATTCCAGAATTCCAGAGATTTATGCTGCCAAGCTCCTACACTAACCTGTTCCACTTGAACTTGCCTGCAGACTTTGAAAATATTTTTGCCCTGAAGTTAGGGGACAGTTACAGTCTTCACTTCTAAGACTTGCATCAATTCCTTACTGTTTATGGATAAGGAAGTGTGATACAGGGTGAACTTCTGATAACTCTTCTCACACATTTTTGCATTAAATTTTGAGGCTCATTTTTCTATGATGACAGAAAAGCTACTGCATGCTTTCCCAGATTGCAGCTTGGGAGAAGCAGAGGTATTACATAATCCAGTTTCAACGTGACTGCACTACCTTTCAACACAGATTTGAACTCTGCCCAGAGGTGCCACTTGGGTGAAGCATAAATGATCTGTTGTTGTGCAATAGAAGCATATCGCCTTTCTTCAATCAAAATATGATTGCATGTTGAGCCACGTGAAACTCGATGGCTTGGCAGTTGTCTAGGATGCAAAACCTTCCTAAACTGCTGATTGAGATATTCACAATCTCCTGGTGAGAACATACTGCTCTCTGGAGAACGAGGCATACAATCTTAAAGCAATTTGATAATCCTCAGCATTGTCTTGGAGAAAGTGTCTTTTACACAGCTCTTCCTGGGCAGTTTAGGTTCTTGGGAAGTTAATGGAAAAACTAATAGTATGTTACAGGCTTCTCTGTAGTAAGGTGGCTTCCACTGGTGTATCTATGGAAGGGAAAGCATGACATCCAGTGCCTTGCATTTTTTGGGGGGGGGGGGGAGATGAATTTCTGACAACATATGAGAGTGTACCAGGTAGGATTGTGCTTCTCTTCTGTTTGAATTGAGGGGTCACTCAGCTGTTTGTATTGTTTGATATTTGGAGATATTGGTGGAAAAGAGTTTCTTAGTGCTTAAAATCTTTTAGTGCTTTGGTTTTGGGGATACAAGAAAAAGTATTGATAATAACAGAACAGTGAACATGAGTTGCAGACATGCTGGTGTTAAGTGTCTCTTCTTTTGTCTGCTGACAGTAAGAAGCAGGTTCCTGGCTAGGTGTTTGAGTGTTGAATTATTTTGTTTAATTGTTGCAAATTGTCTTCAGACTGTAACTTGAAAGACTGTTACTGGTAGAAGTTCCCTTGTCGAGCCATTCTTTTTCTCTCTTTTTTTCAGTACTTTATTTCCTATAGACAGAGAAAAGCTGATTTCCAGCAACTATGCTGTTTTTCCCTTCTTCAACTTGAAAAGAGCCAAGTGTCACAAAAATGCTAATTTTTTCCCCTTTGCTCTTTCCTGCTGTTGTTGCTAGTGTTTGTTCCCACTTGTAAGCAAGTGGAGCAGGGAAGACAGAGGGATGGGGGAGGAGTTCGGACTCACTGTGCAAATATATGCAGACATACTAATCTGAATTGATGCCTTGTTGAAAAAAACCACAGGTGAAGCAAACAGCCAACAATGGCTCACTCAAAGGCTCTCTTAGTGCTGGAAAACTTCATAGGTGGCAAATTTGTTCCTTGTTCCTCTTACATAGACTCCTATAATCCATCCACCGGCGATGTCTATTGCAGAGTTCCAGACAGTGGCAAAGAAGAGGTGAGTACTATCCACATGTACAAAGAAGTGAAAAATGTTAAATGCATGTAACAATAACCTTTTGAGTGAGGAGGCTGGAAGTAAGAGAACAGAAAAATTATGATTTCAATGCTTAAACAAGTAAATTCTTGATTATATTGTAGTATTGCATAATCCACTGCTGTGGCAGAAAATGCTGTCATTTTTTCACATTTTGCTATTAGAAAGTTATGGTCTGGATTCTAAGCTGGTGTGAATCAACAAAGCTTCAGTAACTTGCATGGAGCTCCTTCAGCTCACATGATGGGAGATGCCTTGTTTATAAGTTAACAATAACACCCAGCCAAGCTGTAAATGTAAACAATCTGTGAGAACAGTGTTTATTGATCTCTTCTGTAAATTAATTTAGAGGCACCATATGCAACTGTGTTCTCCCTTAGTGTCTTGATGATTTGCAGTTTTCATTTAAAAGGGTGTTTGGCTTGGTGTCTCTTCTCTGAAGATGGTAAAAAGCTTTCAGATCTCTCTGGTTTTGTAGCTGGATATTCAGTGGCTGTGATGAAGTGGCTATGATGAGTGTGTTTCCTTATACCTGTCCTCTGCATCCATTGGGTTTCCTGGTCTTGTGCTCTCTTCTGGGGTGAATGTTTCCTGGAACCTTGTACATATTCAGGTGTGGATGGGCAGTGATGTTCATCAGAGGAGCTGTTGCAGTTTCATTGATGCTGCTTTATAGGGGATCAACAAGTCTGTGTCCAAAAGAGTGTTTCAGGCTTACTGAATAGGGAAGTGACTGGACAAGCTTGCATAGCACAGAGAGCTTGGAAAATATTGTTGAATAGTGGACAGCAATTTGAAAATGCTTTTTAAAACAGACCACTACAGTGTGTAGCTGTTCTCTTCATTTGCATTTCAGCCTTATTGACAGCTTCTCTCAGCAGAAACCTTTGCACTGTAATTTCAACTGGGTAAATATTTGTTAGATGCCGATGACCAAGGGTTAAAGAGTAACAGGTTGGGTTTGTTGGAATAAATCTGTGTAAGTTCATTCCAATCCTAATTATGCCTGAAAAGTTTGCTCTTTGATGTGCAGATGCAAATCTTCCTGTCCATTCATTTGCAAAATCATTAAAACCAGAGAGATTTGAGAATGCCAGAGGCTGCTGGCCACTCTAGAGATACAGTTCAAACATCCTAAGAGCAATGCTTTTCTCTTTCAGCTTTCTGAGTCAGTGTTTGTGTGTAGCAATGAGAACCCAATTTAAAGACCTCTAAATTTGGTGAGTGCTTTAGTCCTGCCTTTAGACAGGTTTTATACAAGAAAGTTGTGCTATGCAGAGCTGGCAGATAGAATGCTTACCAAAGTAAGCATCTAGACCAGAGTTCGACAAAGGACTCAGTGCTGGTTTCTAGCAAGGCTCAATGTCCAGTTGCAAATCTTCGTTAATTTTCCTGGGAAGTTAGAAAGTGAAACAAGGGGAGACAGTGAGTCTGTTGCTGACCCTGGAGTTTAACACCAGGTCACTTTCTGTGGCCATTTTAGCCACTTTCTGCCAAAACCACTGAATGTATTTTTTTTCTAGGGGTTAGTTTGTTCCTCAGCTAGATATCTTAAATTCTACATAGCAGTATCACAGCAAGACAAGCAGGTGCCCTGTATATCTAAAAGACTGGCTGATGAGGACTAATTAGTGTTGGCAAATATCTGATTTAAAAACACTTCTCCTTAAAGAACCTGGCTCCTGCACATCATCCCCTGCAAAAGCAAACATCTTGTCCTGAGGGAAGTTCAGCTTGGGGTATTTTGATAGCAACCTTTTGTGATGGGTCTGCATTGTATGTTGTTTCTCTGTGTCTGTCTTGTGCAGAAGAGGAAAGCAGAAGGAAGTGTTTCAGACACAGGAGTTCATAGTTGAATTCTTGTGCGTGTTTTCTTTGTGACTTGACTTTCTTTGCTGGTTTTTGCTAGTCAAACTAAGTAACAGTTTAACCTTTGTATGCTCAGTTCTTCTCTACAAGTCTCTCTCCTTTTTTCCTCTTACTGTTTCCTAGATGAATCTACTGCCACTTGATTCCTTCCTTTGCTAGTTTTCTCTTCTGCTGTTTGTGAAAAAGCAGTATTTTTGTCCTTCTTCTAAACCCACTGGAGGGTTAAAAATGAAGACAGTATTGGTTATCTTCCCTCCTGGCAGCACCTGGTAGAAAAGGCCGCAGAGGAGACAGATGAGCAGCAGTAGCACCACAGGATGGGAGGGTGGAAGAACAAGTTAATTAGTGAAGGTAGTATGGTTTCACAGAGGGTGAGCGTTTTCGGGGTAATGTGGCATCTGCACTGGACTCACTGAGGAAGCTGCAGTTCCCCTTTCCCAGGCCTGGTTTGGTCCTGCTTCAGCTGTTCAGTGGCTGACAGCCTGCTGCCATTGGCACTTGGGCAGGAGGTTGTTGAACTACAGTCGAAAAAGAAGAGTCTAGGTTTCTGAGCTTGGCCAGTGATCCATGTGACTATCTTCACATTGGTTTATTTTCCACCTTGCCCCTTCACTGGTGGTGCTCTGGCTTTCAAAATCTGGGTGTTAATTATGGGTCTGTGGCCCATAAATTCTGATGTATGTGGGAGGGGGAAGGAGAAGGGGTGGATAGATTTTTTTTTTGCTTGTTTGAACTTTTGTGCCCTCATTAGTAAATATCTTTGGAGTATCTGTAAATTATTTTGTAATGGTTTTTATAAGACCCGTCACAATCTGAGGGAACAAATTTGGAGCTCAGTTTTGTGGAATTGGTGGAAAGGAGCCTTCAGTGACTTCATGGGAACCAGCAATATGACAACATTCAGAGAAGTCATAAAGGTCTGATTAATATTATATCAGCATCCTCCTAGTTACTGATTTTGGCAGATTTCCAAAACTGAAGAAATGGTGTGAGTAAAATTTTAGGAACTCAGGTAAGACAGCTTTGACTAAACCACCACTTTGATGCATGTATTAGACATTGGGAGTATTGAATAAGTGATACATAGGAAGCAAAAGTTGGGAAATGGGGCAGTTAATTAAAATATAGAAGGATATTGATGACCATCTTTAGTTAGTGTGAGACTGGTAAACATGAAGAAGGAATTGCTTATAAATCAACAGATGAATGATGCAGGTAACTTCCATTTAAGAGTCCAGAGGAAATGACTGATGGGACAGAAAGCCTTCTGCTGAATTTTAATCCTTTGAAGCTGGGTCTGCTTCAGAAGAGTGCTGGCAATCTGCCGCTTTTCAGAAATGTCAGGCTGAAGGACCATGCAGCAGTCATGTACATCTCAAGGAGAATACTGATAGGAGTGGTGTGCATCTGTGTAAATGCATATAATGATTCTTATCTGTAGGTTTTGTTAGGTGTCTGGTAAGAGAACTGACTAAACCCCCAGAGTTTAAAAAGGAACTTTTGTTTCTGTGAGGGCATGAATGACTTTCTAGCTGTGATCAGGTAAGATAATTTTTTTCTCTGAATGTCCATTTGCTAAATATATTCTTTGTCCTTGCTTGAACCAGGTGGTGGAAATTAAGAGCTAGCAGGGCATCCAGTCCATTTCTTCCCAGCCCCTTACTTTCATCATTGCCTGGTGTGGCTGAAGTCTTGTGTAGCAAGGGTTGTGCATGTTTAGACTGAAGCTGCATTTGCTCTGGGGAGATTTTTGCTCTTTGCTCCATGAGAAACAAGATTCTTTTTTGTTTTGGCCAGTGACACCTGCTGATGCCAGTTGACCAGTCCAGCATTTCTTCCAGGCCTGGAGGGTGGCCCACAAGTTGCTGTAATTTGGAGAAAAACAAGAGTTCCAGTGGAAATTTCTTTTCTAGATATTCTGTTTCACTAACACCTCTTGAGTTATGGGGTAGTGTCTTGATAACTGTGGAGAAGCTCTAAGGAGTTTTCATCTTCCCAGCCTTGTGGTCTGGATTATTAGTCTCTGAAATATGAATTCATCTGCTGAGTGTTTAGTATTTTCTTAAGCCTTTCATTAGCATTCACCATCCCTCTTTTGCTTTTTTAGGTGGAAGCTGCTGTCAAAGCTGCCAAAGATGCCTTCCCAGTTTGGTCCTCAAAAAGTCCATCAGAAAGATCTCAGATCCTGAACAAATTGGCAGGCCTGATTGAACATGACTTGGAAGCATTTGCACAAGCAGAGTCAAAAGATCAGGGTGAGAACTGGAACTGTTGATCTCAAATACAGTATGCTTTGCAGAATATTGAAATGGAAGATTTGGATGAATTTTTTTGTATGGTATGAACTGTTGGAGCAAATTGGAGTTCATGTGCATGAATCTTGAGGAGGTTTTGACTTGGGATTCCTGGAGCATTCTTGCTTTTCAGAATTTCTGACTGACTTCAGTCGTCAGATATTTGGAATGCATTGCTAGAGGGGAGCTGTTGTCATTGACTGTTGTTGCACAGTGCTGGGGATTACTTAGGCACAGGACAGAAGACATTTCCCGAAAGGCACACAAATCAACTTTCAGAGGAGACTATAAAGCAATGTTTCTGTCCATGATGACAGCAGCATGTTTGTTTTTGTTTCAGGAAAAACTATTACGTTTGCCAGAACGGTGGACATCCCTCGGGCCGTGTGCAACTTCCGATTCTTCGCCTCTTCCATCCTTCATCACGTCACAGAGTGCACGGAAATGCCAGCCATGGACTGTGTGCACTACACCTCGAGGGCACCCGTGGGAGTTGGTATGATGATCCTCACATGCTGAAAAGCTTGGCAGAATGTCTGCCTCATTAGGGGCTCAGCAAAGAAAAGATTTTTTTGAAAGCATTTATTGTCTCTGAGTCATGTGCTAAACATGGGCTTGTCTGCTAAAGCATCAGCAGCTTCATGTAAAATCAGGCTACTTCATGACAAAAAAAACCCAACAAAAAAGGTTTATAGCATGCCTATAAAGCTTAAACTATTGCCCTCACCTTCCCAATCTGTCTTGTGTTTTGTCTGTGTGTGAGCATCACAGCTGTGGATCGGTGAGATGTGCAGAGCACTGAGCTCCCACTCCAGCAGGGAGAGTGGGATCCCCCTCTCCTTGGGAAAGCAGTATTAGTCTGTGACCCGAGTGCACTTGGGTGAATAAACCACCCTAGCTGGGGAATTGCTGAACTTGGCCACTAGATGCTGCTGCTTCAGAAAATAATGTGGTTGTCCTGAGCTGACAAATAACTGTGTTGTAATAATTTAATTATTAGGTTATGTTATATATATATAATATAAGTAACATATTAAATAGATGTGAGTTTTCCACATTTACACTTGAATTGCTTAAAATATAAAATTGGCTAACTTAGAGGACCCTTTTAAAACTTTTCCTGAGCATTGGAGGACATGACTTTTTCTGGTAAAATTATTCTCGTAAGGAAAAGTCCCTTACTGCATCTGCTCCATCAAACAGAAAGAAATCCTCTGCCTTTTGTAAGGAGTTACACGTGGCAATTACAGAAATTTTTTTGTAATTTCCTATTAACATGTAAAGTGAAAACATTCCTAAAGGCAATTACTGAAAATAATTCTGGTCATGCAGCAGTTCATGGGAACAACAATTTATTTAGTGATATATTTTGTCACTCATAAGTTAGACTAAAATTTATCTGGAAAATGTGTACTATATGTTATACAGAGTTAGTTTGATATTAAAATTGGAAAATAAAAAAACAGCTTTAAAGAGCAAGAGAAAGCAGGAATATGATCTGAGCTGGCACGTTCAGCCTGGAGAAGAGAAAGCTCTTGGGAGACCTACAAGAGAGCTTAAGAGGGATTTTTTACAAGGACATGTAGTGGTAGGACAATGGGTAATGGCTTCGAACTGAACGAGGGTAGGTTTAGATTAGATGTTAGGGAAGAAATTTTTACTGTGAGGGTGATGAGGCACTGGCACAGGTTGCCTGAAGAAATGGACAATGCCCCAGTCCTGGCAGTGTTCACGGCCAGGTTGGATGAGGCTTTGAGCAAACTGGTCTAGTGAAAGGTATTCCTGGGGGTTGGAACCAGATGATCTTTAAGGACCCCCTCAACCCAAACCATTCTGTAATTACTTTCACTTGCTCTTTGCTGATGCAAAGTATTACCACAGACCAGTTGTTGTAAATTATTGTTATGGCTAACCTTGCATTAATGTTCCTGTGAAACACTAAAAAATTTCCTGAGAATGTAAGATTCTGCCATGAAGAAGCAGCAAAACTTATTCAGAGAGTTCAGCTAATCACTTTTAGAATCATCTGCACAGATCTTTTAAGAAATTATCTCCCCGTGAGAAATGCTGAAAAATTATTGTACATTTGTCTGGAAATAAAAGCCGTGGCCAAATTCCCCTCATAGATCTGAATTGGTGTACGACTGCTTGAGGTCAGAGAAATGAGTTTTGTATCCCAGCAGACTGACCTTCTGTCTTTGTGGTTTTGTTTTGTAGCTGGTTTAATCAGTCCTTGGAATTTGCCACTGTATTTGTTGACTTGGAAAATAGCTCCTGCCATTGCATGTGGAAATACTGTGGTTGCCAAGCCAAGCGAGATGACATCTGTCACAGCCTGGATGATGTGCAAGCTCTTGGAGAAAGCAGGTAAGTCCTGTAGCATGCTAAGGAGCAGGAATAGAGTGGAAATGATTGTCTGTACACCAGTTTTTTTTTAGTTGCAGAAATCAGAAGGTGCTCAAAGGCTTTGGGAAAGACTGCTGTAGCTGAATGTTGCACTGGAGAGCAAAAGGCATTCTCTGTCCTCAAACTATCCTGTCTCCCCAATCCAGCTATTGCTCATTTCTTTCCACTATCTTCTGATGAAAAGTTTTGCCCCTCCTGCCCTCCACTTGCAGATATCCTAAGTCTGTGGTGCAAGGAAAGGAGCCATGAGAGAACAAAGGAATGAGAATCAGCTCTTGGTAACTGTGTCATGGCTGAATTTGGTGCACTATTAATTAAAACTGGGGAAACAATTGGTTGTTCCCTGAATGACTGTACACTGCATCTCTGATGATGCATGTCAGACAAGCTTGATTATTGGAGCTGGTTTTATGATTTAACCCATGACCCACAGAGCTGTCTAACATCATGGATATCAGCTACTACTGAAGTTAAGGGTTAGTATTTTTCACCCTCGAGCTGCTGGTAACTTTCTAACTTCAGGGACAAAACAAAGTGAAGTGACACCCTCCAAGTGACAGGAGGGTACAGTGACTTGTGTGCCTTTGTTCCCTCAGGGGTGCCCCCTGGGGTGGTGAATGTGGTGTTTGGAACGGGCGCCAAGGCGGGAGAGGCCCTGGTGTGCCACCCTGACGTGCCTCTGATCTCCTTCACGGGCAGCACGCTGACGGCCCAGCGCATCACGGAGAAAAGCGCTCCACACTGCAAGCGGCTCTCGCTGGAGCTGGGAGGCAAAAACCCCGCCATCATCTTTGATGATGCCGACTTGAACCAGTGCATCCCCACCACCGTGAGGTCCAGCTTTGCCAACCAGGTGCCTCCCCACCCCTGTAGCACGTAAACCCCGTTGGCAGCAGGAGGGGCACATCTAAGGGTTTGTGTGCCTGCGTGCACCTACCTTTGAATCTGAATCTCAAATTGGCAAGGTCTATTTCATGATTGTGTTTGAGAAAGTCCTAAGTAGAAAAATATGAAAAAGGTTTCATTATTCCACAAGGAGGGAAAAAAAGTAATGAACAAAGCTCTTCCTCGTGCTCTCCATCAGAAGATAACAAGGTGTTATTACTTCTCTCAGAGTAGATACATTTCTTATCTCTCAGGGAAGCAGCTGCTTAAAGTCCCACTGCTGAAGTAAGCGTGCAGCTTGTTGATTTACTAGAATTAAATTAGGGGACTTCCCCAAAAATTTTACCAACATCATTCTGCCCTCCTCACCACCCTCAGGAGAGAGCACCAAAGCCAGGAAATTGTATCTGGGCTAATGTTAGAAAAATAGATTGGTATCAGAGAGAGATTATCAGGAAATGAAGAGAGAGATCATTCAGAGTTGGAAATCATGTTTCCTATAAAAAATGTTGGAAAAGAAAACATGTAATCAATAAAATCAAATTTACTTATGGTAGTGATTGCATGATACTGATACTCTTTTGCCTTTTTCCTTCTCCTTTTGTTTCTTATCTGGAAAAAAATCCCACTTTGCAGTGCTGGTTAATGTAGTTTGCACTCCCGAGGATGCAGGGACACAAGTGAACTGGGTATGTCAATAGTGCAATGTAATATGAACCAACATTGTTGATTTCTTGTTTGTTTCTTTCTTTTTGGTAGGGTGAGATCTGTCTCTGCACCTCCAGGATCTTTGTTCAGAGGGGAATATACAGTGAGTTTTTGAAGAGGTTTGTTGCAGAGACCAAGAAGTGGAAGACTGGAAATCCCTCAGATCCTACAACCAGTGTTGGGGCACTAATAAGTAAAGAGCATCTAGAGAAGGTGATGTTACATGGAGTTTATGTGATTTTATCTCCTCTTTTAGAGGGCAACAAAAGGTAGTTTCAGGAGTATGTGGGAAAGGATCTTGTCATCTCCAAGATTAGCTCTGAGGGATGATAACTCAAAGCCATTATAAGGTATCTTTTTAATGAGGTTCCTGTTGCCTGTGGCTTGGGATCATGTGATTACCCTGAAAAAAATCAAACTCCCTGGGAAAAATAATTTAAAATGGCAAAAGAATATTTCTTCCTGTTTGAATAATTCTAATAATTATTAGAATGATTATTATGAGATAATTCTAATGGTTTCTAACTCCTGAATTTATACTTGTAAATCTTAAGAGTTCAACAACATTTTCTTGGATTTTAATAGTGCACTTGCTAAGATCACTAACTTGCCTAATAAGTTAGTTGACAAGGTAAAAGTCTTATTTTTATATCACTCTGGCAAATTCTGGCTTGTACAAAACAGTTTCCTATAACTGCTTGCAGTAATTTGTAGTGGTCTGTGTGTGGAGAGCAGCTGAGATGGTGTGCAGTTAGACACAGTCTGCTTTAGTGGCTTATATGAAATGAAAGTTGTGGTGTCAGAGTTCAGGGAGAGCAGAGGCTCATATCCCAGAACTCTCTGACGCAAGAAGCAGACCGAAAAACCACAGAGTGAGAGAAAGCCAGACCTTTGATATGCTTCCTGATGCCTCAGAAGGCTCTCCAGGTTCTCTTGTTCTGAAGCAGGGTAGTAGGAACACCCATTTCCTGAGGTCCTTAGTCTGTACCACCACAGAGAACTTCCAAGTTTTACCTACCAAGGTGGCTAAAAGAAGAAAAAGATAAGGAAGCTCTGTGATACCTCTGTGGTCTTTCTGTAAGGAGAGAAGCCAGGCAACGATTGCAGAACAGTAGAAGCAGATCAACAGTACATCCTATGTGTTCAAGGTAGCAAGCATATGGTAGCAGCAGCCATGGAAACATCTTTAATCATTTATTTATGAGGTTTTCTGTAGCATTTATGGCTTCATCATCCTAGTGGCATGTAAACATTTAAAAAGCCTTGCCTGTGAGGCAGGAAAATACTACTGATTCCTTGGAGTAGATGAGTGAACCATGGGCTTGAAATATATGGCAAACTGCCCAGGCTCCTGAGAGAAGGGAGGGAGGCTGTGAGACCACTTGTGTTTTCACCAAGCACCCTGCCCTTTTGACAATAGTTAGTGGGAAGGGCCAGAGTGTTGTCTACTAGGCTAGTAAGTGTTAGGAAAGAGAAAACAATTGCTTTTTTCAGCAAGAAATACACAGCTTTGCATGCAAAGAAACATAACAACAAAAGTTAGGGAATGCTGCCCTCTGTTGTAAGAGGGTAGCATGTTCCAGCTGGAGATGTTCAGGGGCTCCTGCTGCTGATGTGTGAACCCTTGGGATTTGGTGTCCTTTAGCAGTGATGTTTTTCTGCTGCTTCCCCAGGTGAGGAACTATGTGAAGAAAGCCCAGGCTGAAGGAGCCAGAGTCCTCTGTGGAGAGGGAGTGGATCCTTTGGCCCTCCCACCTGACAACCAGAAAGGCTATTTCATGTTGCCCACAGTTATTACTGAAGTCAAGGATGAATCCTGTTGCATGCAAGAAGAGATCTTTGGTCCTGTGACTTGTGTGGTAGCATTTGATACAGAAGAAGAGGTGATCCAAAGGGCCAACGGTGTGAAATATGGCTTGGCAGCCACAGTGTGGTCCAGCAACGTGAGACGTGTTCACAGGGTGGCACACAGGCTGCAGTCTGGATTGGTGTGGACCAACTGCTGGCTTGTGAGAGACCTGAACTTGCCATTTGGTGGGATGAAAGCCTCAGGCATAGGCAGGGAAGGAGCAAAGGATTCCTATGAGTTCTTCACTGAGGTCAAAACCATCACAATAAAGCACTAACGTACATCAGCGGAAGTATTTTAGAATGAAATAAATGACAGGAATTTGAGTTACCAAAAATGGTTCCTTAGAACACAGGCTGCTATTGTGGCCATTCCTTTCTTGAACTTTGGTCAATAATATCAATGACAGCTGAAAATGATCATCCCAAATGCTAATGTTAAAGTCAACTTTTCATGTGGAGAAGGTCAGTGTGGACTCCACAATGAACCCATCCCAAGCCAGATGACTTGACTGTCATACAGATCCTAAATCTTCTTGATATTTTTGATATTCCTGCCTCAAAAATCTGTCCCTTTAAGCCAGATTAGAGAAAGAGTAATATATGACAGTAGCTCTGATTGGTGAATTACCTTGAGGGACAAAGTAGCAAGCATGTGGGTGAGACTGATACTGTAAAGGGGAATCAGCTCATTTTCACTCTAAATGGTGTGGTCCACACATCCACCATATTGCACTTCACTGACATCAGACAAGGATTAATACTACACTACACTGAAAGCCTGAGGAACTACCTTTAACCTACTAAGTGGTTTTAAACCATGGGGTCATGACATTTGATATTCATGGAGACAATACGTTTTTTTAATTATGACCTTCTTTATGGTAGGTGGCTGAATCATCCTAATACCTGTTCTCTGACTATTTTGAAATCTCAAAGCCTTTTGTCATTTTGAGACCTCAGTGATGGTGGTTTTTACCTTCCTGCACAAAAATATGACTGCATCACAGACAGCATCATTCTTCATTGATAAAACCTAGAATTTACTCCTGAGAGAACAAACTGTTGGAAATGTTTGTCACCAAAATATAAAACTGCTTCCAACTCTTTCTCATTTGTTTGCAGAGATTTTTTTAGTTGGGTATCTCACAAACTTGTTTGCTTTCAACAGAAAGAGATATAGAATTGGATACACCTCCACATCTCTGGATGCCACCTGGTTGCAGGGCAGACCTTGCAGCCAGGTTGGAACTTTGGGCATTTGATGGATTTAGTACAAGAACCCCCAGCTGAAGGCATGTTAAGGAAATATGTAAAAATGATAGGCTTAGTGAATTGATGTCTTCTGAAGAAGCATAAACATTCTATTTTAAAAATGCCTAAGTCTATTCATGACCATGTGGTGGCAGCAGAACACCTACTTTGATGCTTTTAATCCCCTGTCACTCATCTGGGAGGGGAATTAACAGCCATATGAGTGCATGCTGCCAATTTCTTTTCTGTTTACACTTCCTGTTTGGAAGAGCACAAGAACCTAAAAGCTATGAAAGAGTTCATTAGTTGGGGGGTGACGGGGGGATGTGGGGGGCAGACATTTTCGTAACAGCAGATGGGATACTGCACAATTAGTAGAAATGGATGGATACCTTCCCCCAGGTGGATCTGGTCTAGGTTTGGGTTTAATGAGATGAATTTGCTTTCAGGGGTTGATTTTATCTTTGAATTAGATGTGATGAAAGATTTCTAGATGTATTTCAAATGCTGTGGACAAAGGTCTGTGTGTCATCTATGTGATTCTGGCCCAAGACATCAAAGGTGGAGTGGTGGGTGGGGTTGGGACAGAGATCTGCAGGACCCCCAGGTGTGGGGTATGGAGGTGGCAGCTCTGTGTCCAGCATGACTGTGAAGGTTTCTCAGAGGTGAACTTCTGGGAAGCCCCATTTCATCATTGTCCCTTTCTGCATTTTCCGTCTCTAATGGGTGGACTCCTTCCTTCTATAGTTAATGTGCAGTTCAAATACCTTGCTTATTCTGCTATTTCTTGCCCTTTTAGATTGCTAGATATTCGCACTTGTACATGTACATGTGAGGGTGTTACCCAGTGGGGAAATTTCCGGCCAGTGATAATGGGTAAGTCTGCATTTCCCATGCCTACCTCCAGCCTCAGGTCCTAGCCCCAAAGGGAGCTGCTGGTGCTTGTGGCAGTGAAGCAGGTGCCATGGGGCAGGTTACCTTCTTGTACCAGGACCTCTCTGTGGGCACACAGAATATTCCTGTATATCAAGAGCTATGAGCTTTCCCATGTTTTTTATTCATACTGACGTCCAGTGTAACAATGTGTGTGGATAAGTATCTCATCTTACAGATGAAGCAGTCCAAGAACTTTTTCATACAGATAAATGAAGGTGTCTATTACAGCTGCTTTATTTCAGAGTTTTCTGCTCTCACTCTAAGTGGACAGTGAAGAGGATATGCTGGAGGACGAGGCAGGCTGATCCAAGTCATGAGGCTGATGGCTCTCATGGAGCTCTTCAGGCTACGCGTTCTGGAATTTTCCAACACGACAGTAAAGCTTTTTTTTTTGTAGACTGCCCTGGCTTGTGCATGAAATCATGTGGCCATTGTGAGGATTTGTTTAATTACTGTTATGTAAATCTCAAAGAGTTGCTCCATCTGTTAATTCTTACTGATGCAGTGAGTACAGTTCTGTTTAACACTAGAAGATTATCTCACTGGTGTGAGATGATTATATGGGGAGGAATTAATATATTTGCCATCCTTTACAGCTCTCAATTAGCATAGGGTTATTTTTGTTCTATTTCAGGTCTTTTCTCAGCCTGGTTATGTCTGTACTCAATTATTGTATAATGCCTGAAAGCAGCTTTGCTTAGGGAAACTCTGCATGTAGTTTGGAGAGGGAACACATCAGCTCTAACATTTGTATTCAAATCAAGCTATGATGTCCATGTTCCCACAGTGTTTGTAACTTAGGCAAAGCAAGACATACTTGTAAAACTCTCAAGGATGAAAACAGACTTGACTTTTTGGGTCAGAGAAAGTTTCTTGCCTAACCTAAATGTGCAGAATGAGAATGTAAGTTAGGCTGGTTTTAAAACCCAAGCTTTGAATTTCCAAACTTCAGAAAGCTATATACCTTAATAGTCAACTTCACAGGTAGAGTCAGATACTTAAGACTTTCCTCTTAATAACAACAACAAATAAAGGAAAAAGGAAAAAAAAAGACAGTGGGATTGTGAGGGAACTGTGGGGAGTTTCTTTCCAGGCTGCAGTTTAAGTTTTTGCTCAGACTTGAAGCTTGAGCTCAAGACCTGTCTTGACTCTAGAAGAGTCCTGAAGCTTCTTAATAAATTTGTGGATTTTCTGTGTGAGAAATGAAAATGGAATGAAATTTTTTAGTCTTAGAGTAAGACCAGGGTCTCACATTCCACCCTAGATGTAATTAAATATGCTATAGAAAGCTAAATATAATGAATAAAGGAAACCAACAACAGTTGCAGGAAATTCTGGGACATTTTCTTCGTTGAATTCTGTTCCCCTCCTTTCCAAGCATTTGTTTTTGTGCTTGGAGGGTGATGTTGTACTTAAGGGACAACAATGCACAAGGTTTTTTTCTAGACTACATCAAATCTCTGTTGGTAACAGTTGTAATTTAGGTGAAGATTGGGGTGTTATGGGAAAAAGAGGGAAGCCCTGCAGTATTATAACTGGTTAAACAGGATGCATCTTAATGCAGCTGAAGGCTAGTTGTGCAGCCAGAAACTATGTGTATTGTGCTGCCTCCTGAAAATGAGCAGCTGAAAAGGATTTGGAGATTATGAGGGAAAGCACAATCAGTGTGAGAATACCAGTTCAGCCAAAGCAGCCCAACACTGTAGAACTCAGCCTGAGCTCTGCTACATCATTGCAATTAACAGGACAGCCAGCATGATCCTGGAGAGAATAAGCAGAACTGTGCTAAATCTGCAAATAATCTTTACCTTTCTATGTATTATTACTGTCATGTTGTGCATCTATTTCTGTTCTCTTTAACAGAGAGATTTGGAGGGAGGAAAATTACTCCAAATTCTGAAAAAAGTCTTTCTAGAGTGAGACTTGGATGATGTGTTGCAACATCTTTTGACTTCGCAAACACCTATTTTACTGAGACAACTGGGGTGTGTGTGTGTGTATGTGTGTTCATGTGCAGGGAGGCAATTTCAGGGGTCAGTGATGAGTCCAGAGGGGCAGATGCACACTCCTGGGCTGCTGTGTTGAAGAGCAAATTTTGTCTCTTAAAACACAGGAGGTGGTGGAGCACACCTGACAGGTGTGTTCTCTGGTGGGTGATGAGTTAAGCAGGGCACAGGCTGCCTTGTGGCATTTCTCTCTGGCACCAGGTGTCCGTAATAATGTCTTAGAAAATGCAGATGCTCCCACAGAAGGGAGCACAAGGGTCTTGGATTGGCAGCTGTTTAAGGTGGAAAGAGGAAGATGGAAGTTGTGACCTGTCAGGTGGATCAGGCCAAAGTTTCTCACTTGGATGCTGCCCCTCTGTTTTTGTCCTGTGCTTTGGGAAGATGTGCTGGACCTTGCAGCTTGGCTCAAGTGAAGGCAGGAGTGCCTGGTCCAAGAAGCCCACTGGGACATGAGGGGGTGACAGGCAGATGCTGGGTTGCAGTGGAGGCTGAGGCAAAAGCACTTGTGCAGCTTCCCTGTAGGCATGTGAGGCCTTTGTGTAGTTACACAAAAGATGCAATAAGAACATTTCCCTGTGTGTAAGAGCTTCTGTGGGGTGCCCAGATATGATAATGATGGGGTTTGTAATATCACCCAAACCTGCAAAAGGCTTCCAGGGTATTGCTAATGAGAGCTATCTCCTGGTTTCAGAGAAATGGAAGTAATTATAGACTATTTATTGTGAAGTGAGGACACACATTCATTCACAGGGTGCTAAACTTGTCCAATTAACTCTGAACTCCTGAAATAATAATGAAAAGATTATGCTACCATTTTAGTAAATGGATTTTCTCTTCCTTTGGGAATAGTGCCTATTAAAGTAATGGTCTATCCTTGGTTACAGGGAGATTTTATATTTTTCTTCAAGTTTGGCTGCCCAACAAAAAAGTCAGGCAAAGTGACATTTTCTGCAGCTGTAAAATGGCATTTTCAAGGGTTGACTTATTAAAAAAAAAAGAAGAAAAAAAAAGAAACATTTCCTAATGTTGCCTTAATTTTTTAAAACTGATTTGTTTACACTTACTTGGCTGCAGTGAATTGACTGTGTTTAACTGACGAAAATACGAGCTTTTGTCCTCAGGATGAATGCCAAAATGTTTGTTGGTGGAAACAGCAGAATGTTTGTCTGGGATTCTCTTTGGGATTCTTGTGATGAAATATCCATGTTTTCACATGAGTACTTAGCTGAAAGTACATAGTTTCAGTTCTGCTGAATGGCTATATTTCAGTTGCCCTTTTCCAAGGAGACTCTGGAGCCAGTTTTCCAAGTAGAGGACATTGAGTAGATATGATAAGATAGCCTTAGAAGTTTGATTGGGAAATTACCTCCTTCCTGTGCTGGTTTGCTTCCAGAACTGCACTAAGCTTTTTGAGGATGGAAAGGATACTTTTGTAACCCATACTTATATTTCTACAGTTAATATTTTTTTCCCAGAGTTGTCAGTTTTGCCTATTCGAATGCATAGTGTGGAGAGGATTTTTTGGATGGTCAAATGTGTCCCTGGCCTTTGTGACTTTGAGTCATATGGGACGGGGTGAAAACCAGCATCCTGCAAGAGCCACATGCGCCAGAGTTTGTTGGTGATTCAGAGAGAAATTTGCTGTTACAGCACTGTGAGATTCTTCTAATCAGTTGACCCCTACAAGGAGCTTCAGGATGCTTCCTCTGTTTGTGATATGTTTTGAAACCTTTGCTTTATGTTTAAAAAATAAGTATGTGTATGTGCATAACTGTTCAGATATGCAGTTTCCATAGTGTGGTGCTTCAGTTAGAAGAGCAAGCTGAGGTATTGATGCAAGTGCTTCCAAAGAAAATTTCACTCTGGTCTGAGGCCTTACTTCCCTGTTCAGTTTCTTTCCATGAGCAGCCTGAAAGAAAACAGGTTTTTTAGATTCCTGAGCTCCTTATAGCACAACATGCTATGTATTTGTAGTGCTTAACACTATCCACTCATCTAAATAATAAAACTACCTTATTTTGAGAACAAGGGTTCAGGGGAGGTCACATTCCTCTCAGCTGATACAAATCAATGTCTACTTTTGATAGTCAGCTGATGATTTGGTTCTGGTTTTGCTGTTATCCTTCCTAAGACTCATTTCTTTTCCCACAGTCTGACCAGTACCTCTTTTCCACAGTGGAATTAGAACATTGTTTACCAAAGCAAATTGTGCTTCTTTGCCTGAGAGATGTAGCCGTTCACCACTGGGGGAGGAAAGTAATTCCTCCCATTGTTCTTCCTGAGGTTTGGCTAAGTTATTGCAGTTCATGAAGTTTGGATGTAAGGGTGATAATGTTCTGTCTAAGGACAAAATACAGAAAGAGGTACATTTCAGTTTGAAATATGCTCATTCTTTCCTTCCTAATTAATATTTAGAAATGTGCTGTCATGTACTCAGATTCACTTGTTTTGCTACTACATACCACTTCTCTAGGCAGTGATATGAATTATGTAATGGGCATACTGTGCTGCAGAAACAGCATTTTTAGCTGGGCTGTTATGTACTTGGACAGATACAGAAAAAAAATTACTTTTTGAGGGAGCTGTCAGAAATCTGCTTTATAAACATCAAAGCTATGAGCCCTGAATGCTGAAGAAAATGTCATAATGTTCCAGCCATATTTACTGTAATGTCCCATTTGGGTTACCTGTCAAAAATAGGTAGTGAAATCACAGCTCTGACTGAGATACAACTGGGAAATACCAGTTTCTAAGCAACCCCTTAGGCTCTAAGTAAAACTTAGATGAATAATCCTACAACTGGACTATTTCTCTGTTGTACGCATTCTGGGCAGCATGAATCTGCTTTTTGCGAGGTTGGAAAAGATGGATTCTCGTTGTCTGTTCTTAACACTTTCTTTAGCGGTCTTTCCACCTTCAAAGCAGTATGTGAACTTCAGTTAATTAACCTTCTTTGCACACCTTACGTCTGCAAATGTGAAGCACTTTTCCTCTTGCTGCTGAGGCAATTTAAGGACAGACTATCCTGTAATGCCTGCAAGACATTTCTTCAAAGTGAGTTGAGGGTAGTTTTATCCCTCGTGCAGTCATGTTCTAAATGGTTTGCCTAATCTTACCAGAGAAGAAAGTTGCTTTGTAAGAGAGAGGCAGAATGTTCCTGGCTGAAATTTTCTTGCTTATTCCTTTCTTTGGTGGTGATATGATTCATGTTGTCTTCAGGCATCCTGAAGAACTAACTGCTGGAACTTAAAGAAAAATGTGTCAGCTGGTGTGTACTCTGGCTGCCTGGTAGGGATGAGTTAGACCAGAGCTGAGGTAGGAAGAGTGAAAGATTTCAGTGTGCATCACTGGGAGGTCAGACTCTTAATTCAGGAAGGCTGGTTAGTTCTTGTTTCACTATAGATGAACACTGTAAATCAATTTATATACCTCTAAATAATAAAGATACTTAAAGTAACAGCAAGTGTAAAGAAGCAGAATATAAGTGAGGACTAGATGCAGGTGAATCTCAGACAAGAAAAAGATTAAATAACTTTTATGGGGGGTGTTGGCTTTTGCCTTTGAGATCATTCAAATCATGTACGAAGATAAAAAGCAACTGCTGACACTTATCTGTGTGCAGGAAAATAATAAATCTATGGCAATATTCTGAAAAATACAACATTTTCTTTTGGATTTCACTGCCATGAAGTAGTATAGGAACTTACCTTATTCCGGTTTTAGGAAAGAGCCATTAAGGGCTGGAGTTGTACTCCATGGAGTTGTCACTCGGATGCTGTCAGATTTTGAGTGCTCTTGAAAGAGCTCTGTTCCTTGAAGCTAAGTCAGGTAATTTTTATTATTGATTCACAGCACTTTCTCTTTCCACATGTGGCTACTTAGCTATCCTCTGAGTTAAATTTAAGAAATGTGAACACTCGAAGTAGTGATTATGCATGGACTAAGCCCTGCATGATCAGAGCAGCAGGTGCATTAGGCGTGCCAAATCAGGGTTGTCTTAACTAAATCGGAAGTTACCTGGGGTTTCACAAACCTCATGTGAAATTTGGGTTTTTTCTATGTGGCCCTGAACAATTTGCCATGCTTTGAATAGATATGATTTGTGGTCCTGTAGATCTCCATGCAGAACACTTGGTATCTGATACATCAGAATGGTAATAACTCTTATTTCTCTGTGGGGCAGACGTACTTTGTTAATGGAAAAATGTGAATGAGGAAAGTTCTCTCTAGTCCTGAGGAAGACACTGGACGCAGCATTTTGTTCTTCCAACATCAATAGATGCCTTTTTACCATCAAGGACGTTTTTGCTCTGGATGGTTAAGCGTGTGGGTGAGCTGAGACCAGCCCTGCTGAGCTGGGAGGACTCAGCCTGTTCTCATCACTTGGCTCCTGGTCATCACAATGGGAAGTTTGGCCAAGCACAGCTCCAGCTCTTAACTTTCCACTTAGAGCTGCAATTCTCCCTGGAGTGGGATGGAGCAATGACAAAGAGACAGTCATTAGACTGCATGACCAAAGTATTGTTTAAAGGTGACTGTATATCTCAGATCAGGGGCAGTCTCGTTTTCCCCCTTTCCCTCCAGAAGGTTAATACAGTTCATGGTCTCAGGCAGCAGTCACGCAGAGTGGCACTGCACCCTTTCCTCAGGATGCATCCCGTGCAGTCCAGTCTTTGTAAAGACCAGATCCTGAACTGAGAGGTGAGGGTCATGTTGCCACACCTGGAAATGAGTAACCTTTTCTTACAGTTCTTGTAAACGTCAACAGTAAGTGATGAGTCCTGGGAAAAGGTGAGGGGAATCTCCCCACCCTATCCATGGACCTTTTGGCACTGCATTGTGTGTTGTGAAACCCTGGGTGATAAAAGGAATGCTGCTATTTCTGTCTTTTGGCACTGCAGGCTCCCCACTTCACGTTCACTGTGATAAACTGGCTGTGAGCTGCTCCTGTGGACTAGTTATGGTGGTGGCTGTTCTTTGTCCCTTGGTGGCAAGGCAGAGCTTGCTGTGCAGGAATGAGGAGTGGCTCGGGTTGGTGACAGTGATTCCTGACACATCCCCACCTATTTGGGAGAATAAATATGGGCAGGGTCACACACTCTTTCCTCAACACCCTCATTACCTTGAAATGACACTTTCCAAAGGGGCAGTGCTCTTGCCCTGTGTAATTTAAAATGATGGCTCTGTGCCATTTTTAGGGTGGTGCTTGCTTTCTACTGTAAAATGTTTGCATTGTGTTTATTTGGAGTTGTTTCCTCCACCACCCCTAATTCTGGGAAAACATTAGGTAAAATACGGAGAAACGTTGGTAGAATTTACAGCCTAACAGACCAACATTTACTCCTCCCCAAAATGGAGGTGGATCAAGCAATGTCTTCTGTAGTAGTGCCTCAGCTCTGCCCTGCTAGGACTAAGAAGAAGAAACTCATTCTGTGTGCCCAGAAACTGCCAGAAAAGGTGCTGGCAGCCATGTTAATGCCAAAGCTTGGATCAAACTCATTCACTTTGCGCTGCTCCTCAAAGAGGCACTGGGAAGCACAGGCTTTGAGCACTAACTTGAATCAGGACTGCAGTTATAGCCCAGCTAACAAAAACCTCTGCAATTTATAGCTGCTCCAAGGTCCCTGAGAACATTCAAGGCCAGGTTGAAAGGAGTTCTGAGCAATCTGAAGGCAAGTATCCCTGCTCATGCAGAGGGGTTTGGACTAGATGACCTTTAAATGTCCCTTCCAATCCAAACTGCTCTGTGACTCTTTGATTCTGTTATCTGGAAAAGTGAATAAAAATACTGTTGCTACGAGCAGAAGGAGATGTGTGTACACACTCACCACCCTCCTCCTTGCCCTGCACAGCGGGATTGCACCAGGGTCTCATAGTCTCCCTTCTAATTAACCTATTTTAACTCTTGAAATGGCATCATGTCTTTTGCTTGATACCACGGTTAACTGCTGAGGGATGTGTATAAACATGTTTACTCTCCCATAAATCCCGTTATCTGGCAATTCTTCACAGTAGCTGGGACCTCATTTCATGCTGCTTTTGCCCCTATTGGAGGTCAGAGAGAGTAACTGACCATGTAAATAAATTCCCCAACAGTTTTACACCCTGCTGTGGACAACCCTGAGAGCACAAGCCTGGCATTGGAGCACTCTTCTTGTAAGGGGGCTGGAAAGAAGTAAACATCCCAGTTCCCTCCCTATAAGCCCAGTTTTTTGCTGGATGTCCTTGTACTCCTCCAGTCACATGTGTCTGCAGGCTCTTGTGCAGTTGAGTAGACTTCCAGAGCCAGCTTTGGATGGACAAGGCAAGACACTGAGTAACTTTTGTTGCAATTTCCCAGGCGCCTGCTTAGCCACCATATAAACTTGCCATCTTCTGTGCATTTAGCATCTGAATATTCCAGGTTTCTCAATCATTTCACATGAGTGTCTAGAAGCATTATGACTTCCACCTCATGCCAGCCTCACTTGCAGGGAGGGGGCATGGAAGTCCCTGATAAAGTTTTATTTTTTATACATTCCCTAAAGGTAAATTGTGTCACAGCAGGGGAGCTAGGTACACAAAACTCCCCTTTTCTTGCTCCCAGGATAGCATGTCCAACTTATTCAATGAAACATAAAACCAGTTTTTAATACAGGTGCCTATAGTTGGTGGAGTAATAACCCAGAATGGCTCTTCCCTGGAGCTGTTGGTCACGTTCACCTTCTCTGGCCAAGTATCTATACACAGCACTATGGATTTTCTTTTGCATCTAAAAACTTGGAGTTATTGTGTCTAGATTACATTGAGGTTGTGAGTTTTCACTTGGCTTCTTGAATGTTTTTAAAAGGTTAAAGCTGAGGGGGAACATGGTGTCACTTATTGAGGGAAAGGAAGGTCACACTTTTCCTATCGCTCTGTATCTGATTGCCTGCTCTCTCCTTCCTCTGCCCTTTCCAGACTATGAATAGGGAGTTTGGGGCTGTTTCCTGCAGGCCAGCTGTGGTATCGTTGCTGGAAAGTCTCAGTTACAAGTGAAGAGTACGGGCTGGATGAGAAGTGATGAGTTAGTGGTGACTGATCTCAGCTGATGGGGGAAAAAAATGACTCCTCAGTGAACTGGGCTTGTTCCCAAAAAAGGAATCCATCACTTTGGAAAAGAGATTAATGGAGAAACATCCAGCAGCACTGCTGGCCCCTGCACAGAGGCTTGCACTGAAGCCACCGGATGAGGCGTTTCGTTGTGTCATCATGCGATTATTTATATCTTCCGTTGACTAGCACATTTGTTTCCCCAAAGCAGAGTGGGTGTATGATTTGCTATTTTTTATTCGTTATTAAGTTCTAAATATAAACTGGCCCTGAAGGGTGTGTAGAGTTGTCCTGCTGATTGATTTGGAGGGGATGGGAGGAGGCTGAGGAGCTACCCCTGCCCACAGAGGTCTTCTCTCCTTCTCAGCATTCACAAACTTCTGAGCCAAGAAAGGAATTTTCCTTTCTGCCTGGTGGCTCTTTACTGGAGGAATGATTTGACTTAGTTTGCAGGGTTAAGCTGGTTTTATATCTCTTACCCTGAGCACAGAAACATTTTACAAAAATAATAATCTGCAGGGAGTGGTGGTGGTGTATATGTTTTCATGATTTTGCTTGAGGAAGGCTAAATTCTGACAGTTGTAAGCTTCTGTGGAAATACATAGCAAGGACTAAATTTAGGGGCATTTTAATAGTGATGAACTGCAAACGAAATCTTCTTGAAGCAAATATGTTGATTGCTGTCAAAAACTTCTCTGATGATATATATTAGGAGAGGAAAATATTCTCAGTTCTTTCCCTCCTGGTTTTTTTTACTTTTTTTGCAAGTATTGTATGAAATTACATTTCAGGTTTGTAGTAATTTAAGTTTTAGAAGTGCAAAGTGATTTTTTATGTACTTGCAAATCTAATATTTATATAAACTGAAAAGAGAGTGAATTAAACTGCTCTGCTGTTTCTGCAAAAGCTAATTAATGTTTAAACAAAAGGAACATCAAGTTCTCATACTGGGTCTCATATACTCATTTCAAACTGTGCAAGGTATGTGGCTGGAGGGCCTCCTTACTTTTGAGTAGGAGACCCATTTGTGAAGAACATTTTCATGTGGCCTTCCTATGTGCCTGTCACAGATGATTTCCCATCAAGTAGTTCTCAGGCATTTCTCTGGACGAGGAGAGATACTGGTTTCCATCTCAAAGCTTGTTTGTCTTGATCATTGGGGTCAGTGTCCAATGTTAAAGACAGTGAAAGGCTTAAAAAATATTTAAAAATAATTTTAAACTATAAAAATACTTTAAAATTTAAGTAAGAATTTTTTAAAAGTAGTTACTGAAGCTCACCAACTTCAATTTTTTTTCCCTGATTATTAAAAACTCCCTTTGTTCTCATCTTTTTACTGTGACATTTTCTTGTCTGCTTTTCCTTTGCCACTGCAAGTTTGAAATAGCGAAAGGACAAAGAAGTAAAAAGGTAGCAGGAGAGTTGTTCCTGTGACAAACCCTTGTGCCTAAGGTTTCAGGTTCAGGTACTAGACCAGATCCAGATGTGATATACTTTGAAATATCAAATCTTTGGATATTTGCCTGAATTTGATGTCAACCTGTGCCTGTCAAAATGTCCAGCCACTCCTAGTGGCAGAATCTGCTGGATTTTTTTTCAGCTTCCACTTTCTATGCTGAGACTTTAAACTAGTGTCTTTTAAATGGAGGGGTATTGGACATTTACAGTGGTGTAAGACCTGACTCTAACATTATGAAATGGACCACAGACATCAGGCTTTATAAGACAGGGTTTGACTGAGGTGTAAGGCAGGCTCAGTTACTGTGCATGAAAAAGCAGAGCAGTATGAAAGTATATGGGGAAGAGTAACAAGCATTTTATCAGCTGAAAACTGGAAAAACCTAGATGATATGTTTTTGACAAGTCCAAAAATAGGTAGCAGAGCCAAAAAAAATTTCCACTGGTATGTTCCCATTTCAGAGCCAGCTGAGTTAAGCAGAGATAAAGTGGCTTTTTGGATCCACCATGAAGTAGCTCTTGTTAACATTGCTCAGACTTTTTACTTATTCACCTTCCTGTATTAACATGTGACCATTCTTTTACATGAAGACTGTCAGAACAAATACAGATTCCCAAGGAACAAGTTATGGAAAGTACCTACCTTTTTTTCCCAGCTGTTATCTAGAAGGCTTAGTGTGTGTTTCTTGCTTTCAGAGAAGTATTTGCATTGAATTTCAGGGATGTTGTGTGGGCTTTACTTTTGGAACAGAGCATCGGAGCCTGCTTAATCCCAGGACACCCTTGGGACCTCACTGTTCGTGGAGATGTTATCTTTTGTAGCAGCTTGTATCCAGATTACATATAAAGGCCATGAGCTTTTGTGGCAAGTGGTAGCAAGACACTGGGTCCTTGATTATCCTACAGTGACCTCAAGGGAAGACACCTGGCATTTTTATACTGGGCATGGTCACTGAAAGAGCAGAGGGAATAGCTGGAAGTTGCAAAAGCCCAACTGTACTTCAACTGAGTCATGAGGACACTGTTGAGGAACTGAGTTTTCCTCCTAAAATTTCCAAGAAGTAGTTCAGGACCTTGAGAGCATCTTCTAAAAGCAGGTAGTTTAAGAGGTCTCAGGTTTTTCAACACAGAAAATAGTTTCAGAAATTTGTACGAACTTGCCTGTGACATTAGGGCTAAACAGCAACTTCTGTCTTCCTATTCTGTCTGCTTTTATACTTTTTCATTTATTCTTTCCCACATATTTGTTTTTCCTTCTGACTGGTTTGGGATATTTTTCTGTTCTTGGTGGACAAGTTGGTACTATATTTGTTCTTTGCTCCATTAAACTCTGATAAAAATTGAATACCTATTGTGCACACACAAGAAGACAATAGACTTATGATCATGGATTGGCTATCCCTTCTCATGACTGCTTTGATCGTGATTAGCATTTGCGTAAAAGAGTTCATCAGGTGTTCTTTATAGAGGAAGTGAATGAAAAGATTTCCTTTACCAGGGAAAAGATAGTTTCCTTGTAGATTAAACACCTGTTCTACAGTATCATCTTTGGAGTGTTTGTTTGTAGAGGGCCTTGTTATTTCTGCAGTGCTAAGTGGCCTTTCAGAGCAAGCTGGACAATCATTGTCTTGGTGCTGCTTATCAAAGCTAATAAAGAATCACTGCAGTCTGTTGAGCCAGCACGAGGAACAGCAGCAGCTAGTAAAAGAATTTAATTCTGAAGGTATGAATCTTCACATGACAATCAAAACATTCTGCCTTTCACCACAAGTGCTCTGCTATGATTATTGCCATAGCAACTATGTTGTATTGAGTAAAAGAAAAAATCTGTGTAGTGAGTTAACCACAGATTTACTTTTAAACAGAATTCTGACTGATGTCAGAGGACAACTTGCATGCTTAAATTTAAGCATATGTTTAAATACTTATTAGACCTGAGCAGCTCCTGGAGATATTATTATGCCTGAAGACAAAATCTTACATTTAGCTGGGTGGAGATGCCTCTTTAATAGTCTGTTGTGGCAATAAATAATGGAAATTATAATCTGGCATTCCAAGATAATAACCCAAAGTTAAGGCTTCCTTATTTCAGAATTATATTTGGAAACAGTGAAAAATAAGGAGCTTTGCTAGAGCAAAACTATAGGACACAATTATCAAATAATGTGAGAAATAGCAAAGCTATTGCAGTGCTCAAGCAAGAGCATTGCTGTAGCATTTGGTGGAAGCTGTCCTTGCTTGATACCCTCTCAGCTATGGGGAAGTGAACAGCTTCACCCATGACAAATCAAGCTGTCTGGGGTCAATGGCGTCTGGAGTTGAAAGTGAGGACACTTTGTCCCAGATACCCTTGGCAAGTTAGTGGCCGTTGCCTCACACTTCCAAATACCTCTTTCCTGATTGGCAGACTACTCACGTATGGTCAAATATTTTTGGGTGATTTGTTCACGCCTGGAAGCTGGACTTTTGATATGCACAGCTTCAGGTGTGCCTTGCTTTGTCTTTGTGTTGAGTCTGATAAACTTTGCTTTATCAGCTCCTGGCATATGAGTGTCTTCTTCCTGCTTAGTTTATTCACACCCAACATTTATCTTCAGAAGTGGATTAAACATGAAAATGCACTTGTTACTCCTAGGATAAGAGTGTCCACACATAGGGAGTTAAATGTTATCACAGCTACAAGGGATGATGCTCTTCATGCAGCCAGGCAGACTGGGCATCCCCTTTACCCCAAAGAAAACTTATTTCCACCCAGCAATAGGTGATATTAGTCTTGATCCTTGTCAATAAGTAAATTACCTCAAAACTGAAGTTTTACTAACTGCTTGCCCTTCATGCTAAATAGAAAAGACATTTAAATACTCCTGTGTGCAATGAAAGTTGTCTACACAAGTACAAAGGGGAGGAATAGCTTTTTGGGAGGTGCTAGAAAGGGACATCCACTGGGAGAGGGTGCAAATTCAGAAGTAGAGGTATCTCTTGGAGGGTGCTCATTGTGTTGGTAAGGTGTGAGGTTTTCTGTAGAAAAAGTGGGGAAGTTATGTGCTGATCCCGTTCCCACTGAGGCCGCTGAGAGACTTATTTGCTGGCTCCGCATGAGCAGTCCCACTGGCTGACTGCATATCTTGGAAGAAAACCCACAGATCTTCCAATCATTTTCTGAATTCTGTTGAAAGTCCAGTAAAGGGAAATTAATTTCTAATGTTGTGTTTGAATTATCTGCTGTGATCTATTTTAATGTCTTGGGAATATGCAATCCACCCTACAAATCTTAATGAATCATACAGCACATGTCTGGGGAGAGAAAACTATGATCTCTCTGTTTTTCTCTGTGCCCCAGTTGCTCATCTGGAACAAAGATTTAGCTAAGCCCTTTGGTTTAAATTTTAATTAACACTTTTCCTGTACAAAATTAGCCAGTTTAAAAAAGAAAGTTGTGTGAAACTGTTAGCCACAGAAGGCAGAGAAACTGGTTTACTAAGTAGAGTTTAATAAAAAGAATGTATTCATCTCCATTCTTCTATGGAGATGTGTGGAGGTGTGTTTAAAATATGGTGCAGGGGCATCGAATCAATTTATCTTTCTCCTGGCTAATATTTTTTCCCACCTATTAGACTACTTAGATACCAGCGCAATGAGGTGATGATATCATTAATGCTATAAAACCCAGAATAGAACATAACAAAGAAACTAGAATAGGTACAAAAAATATCTAGAAGTTATCTTTGGGAAAAGGTAAATGCTGCACCAGTGCATAAAAACTTGTTCAATAAAAAATGTGCAAAATTTCTCTTTGGTTTTGCATTAGGAAATGCTCTTTCTCACTGAAAGAATATGAAAGAAACCATCTGTGGGAAGCTATGAACTGTATTTGGCACTTCTAAATCCCAGGCTCATTGTCTGGTCTTCCTCTCACTCGTCTTCCTCTCAGTTAAGAAGAAAAAAGATAAAACATAGATTTGCTGGTGAGGAAAAGGTAGCAGTCCCATATAGCACCTGCTGAAGCAGTGGACACACATGGTGGTCACATGCCAAAGTCACCACCATGCAGCTGCATCCCATTCCCCACCTTTACGTGCAGCCTGCAGCTGTCTTCTGGCCAAGGGCAGCTACACAGCAATACAAAGGGATGGGATTCTTCAGGCCAAATGGGAGCAGAAATGAAATATGTGGAATTTCCCGGCATGTAGCCCAGCACTTAGCTCATGGTAATGTGTGGCTTCTGGAAGGCACCTGCACCTGAACCTCAGCTCATGGGATGGGGATAAATCAGATTTAGAGTAACTGCCAACATCCAGAGATCCCTGTATATCATGAAGCCTTCTGTGATGAGAAATTCTGGATTTATTTTCTTTTTTTAAAAATAAGTTTCCTTCCCATTTTTGTGGTCTTTCACATCTGTGAAATAAATATTTTGGGTTTAGCTGTAGTTAACTTTGGGTAGTCAAGAGAGGTAAGCTGCAGTGCTGCAAAACTCATGACAAGAATCAGGACAGCTGTCATTTGGCACTGCAGCTGCTAATTACACCTGCCCTACAATTAGGGGTATTTAGGTTGGTTTTGTCGTTTTTTTTTCTTTAACATGAGGGTATAATTTAGTGTGGATTTCTTTTTGTCCTTTTCTTCCTTAAAGAAAGTTACCAGTAGATGGCACTGTGTTACCGTGGGACAAGCCACCTCCCTCTAAGATGGATGAAAGACGTCGCCTACCTTTGAGTGTTCAGCTGTCTGCTTTAATCTTTACCAGGAAACAAAATGAAAAGGACACCAAACCCAAACCCCCACAAACCCACAGCCCGGATCTGTGTCACTCAAATTGCTTTAGCACGGTTTCCCCTCCTCTGTCTTCAGGGTTGCTAGCCCTGAATCATTTCTCTGTGGGACATTATGGTTAGAATAATAGACTTTATATGCCTTGATTTTTGTACTCTGTTCTTTCACCTTGTTTTTCTCTCCCTGCTATCACAAATGTAAAATAATCCGAAGGCGCAGTGAAAAAAAGTGGCATCAGATCTCTAGTACAAGACTAAGCTCCTCCAAGCGCGGGTGATGTTTGGGAATGCTGGACCCCAGCTAGGCTTCTAAGTTCTTTAAACAAATGAAAATAAAATCTAATGAATGTCCTTAGCTACATGGACATAAATGGCTAATCAAGGGCCATCCACTGACACATGAGTGTAGATAACATTGTTCACTGAGCCATAGTGAACATAAATTATTGCTATTATGTGCTGCAAATATCCTTAACTGGAGGCTTGACCAAAATTACTTCCAGCCACCAAGCTTGAAAAATTGAGCTGTATCATGACTGCAGAGTTACTTGCAATAGCTTAACATTTTTGTGCATTCTTGGAATTCATAAACGCACAGTTTAGCAGAAAAAGAGAATAAACTAATGAAAAAATCAATAAGATGTATAAAATATTTACTGAAGCCTAAATGAAACGTTTTTGGTCATTTCCTATCAACTCACTGAACCTTTATATAGTAGCATTTCTTTCTTTAAGAAACCTTCCTGAGTTGGAAGCACTTGGAAGGAGCTCTTCTTTGCAATCTCAGAGAATCAGTCTCACTGTGCTGTTCTCTTTAGTAGCTGCTCTAGCTGCAACACAATTACAGAGGCAAGAAATCTAATTGTTGGGAGGGAGAGCAACCTATTCACGGAATTTGCAAGAAATTGCACTGCACATAAAAATGTGATTCCTTGCTTAATGCTGCTTTAATCCATTTTTGTGTTACAAGACCATTAAGATGAAAAGTACTTGAGTCTTGAATGGAATGGTGCCACAACTGTGCCCATTTTCCTCTCTTGTTAAGAAGGTTGGTTAGGCTAGAGCTGCAGCCTGCTGATAACAAAGGATGATAGATTAGCTTTGTCAAATAATTCATGTTTGTCAGCCATCACTGGACATAGCTTTTCATAATTATTTTATTGTATTTCCCCTTTAAATTGACAAATAGGTATTTATTTCCAAGAGGTCTCATTGCAGTTGGAGGAGTGATAATTCTATATGCTTCATTCTCTCCATGGCAACTGTAAATGGGTCAAGCACGGGTGCAGCCTGGCAGATAGCAGCTGTGGGAAGGCAGCTGAAGTAGTCTGCCCTCACAGTGCCCTGCATAATCCTCACCTGGCACTCCCATGGATGGTACTTCCTAGGGCTGCAGCCAAGAATTATCATGGAAGAGGGCTTTTTCAGTGGTCACTAAACCTTGAGCATCCCCTGGATCTGCTGCAGGTTGTGGTGGAGGCCATGTGCTTGGACACCTGATGCTGCAGAGACCTGTGCTTCATGTCTGTGTGATTGCTGCAGGTGCATTATGGTGCTTTCCCATTCCAGAGCAGAGCCTGTCTCAAGCTGTGTCCCAGAGCCGTAACCAAGAGAGCCTGGGCTAAGGCAGTCTGGGGAAGTATTTGGGGGGAAAAAATGGATGGTGATGAGACTGTCATGTTGAGCACAAGAAAGGAAGAAGAGCTATGGGCACAAGGAATGCAGGCTTTGCTCAGTTGCAAATTATAGTCATATTCAGCACATCGGGATGCAGGGAGAACTCAGGATAGACACACAGAGAAGCAGCAGCAAGGAGGGGTGTAGTACTTTGGTGCAGGGACACCTTGGCATTAGGCAACCCCATTTGAATCTTGCATTATTTGGTTTGTGAGGCTACTTGCCGTCCATGTGGATAACCAGTTACATGGTCTGAAGGTGGCATGGTTCAATGCTGCAGCTAAAATGGACGAGATGAAACAAGAATCAGAAATGACCCAACTTTGCAATATTGTGAGCGTAATTCTAGACTGATAGTTGAGGGAGAAAACCCAGACATGTTTAGCTATAAAATTGTAGTAGTGCTAGACAGATGAAATGGAGACATCCATTAGAGTTTTGTAATAGGAACACTGACAGCTATTCCCAAAGCTGGAATGCAAACTACATTTTTGAACATCTGCCTGTGCAAACTGGGATGGGTAACTCAAACCTGGTCTCTAGTCCCTGCAAGTTCTGATACCATATCTTTTAATTCTCACAGCAGTCTTGATCATTCATATGTTTGAGGCTGTCTAAAGGATGAGTCATCGATTTAGCCACTTATTGCCTCCATTACAGACTAAGGTAAATATGGTGCATGAGTGAATGGAGAAGAGCTTTTGGATGGGTTTCCTGCTCATATAATCTAGTTTGAATATGCTTAAACCACACTGCAAATCCAACTGACAGATGGTGAATTAGGACAGTCGAGGTTTCACTTCAACACTGAACCAGAAGGGCAGTATGAGCACAACCTAGTGAACACAGTAACAGTGGGTTGTGAGGTCAAATATTTCTGGTGTCTAAATGGAGATGCTTTTGTTCTCAAGTCATTAAAAACTCAGCAGGGCAGTGGTTCCTTTGTCTGCAAATGTCTAAATGATCATTTAGTTCACCATGGCAGTTAGTATTTTTTCTTACTAAAATACACGTAATGATGCAATTGTTAGATCACTTGTCCTCAGGATGTTCTTCATACTGTTTTTCTAACCTGTTAATTCAAAACCCCTTCTCTTCTGAGTCTCAAAATACATACATGAACTTACCTGAGTCATACATACTCTTGTTTTTCAGCAACATGCAGTGGTTAGAATTACTGATTGATTTAAGGATCATTATTTCAAATGCTTACAACTCCCTTTGAGTGTAGGGGCTGAGACACATAGAAGCTGATTTTGGAGGAGAGCAGAGCAGTCACAATTGCATCTACACCAGTGCCCGCAGTGTGGGTAACAAACAGGAGGAGCTGGAGGCCATCCTGCAGAAGGAAAGCCGTGACATTGTTGCCATCAGGGAAAGGTAGGGGGTGACTGTCATGACTGGAGTGCTGCAGCAGGTGGCTACAGGCTCTCCAGAGGGGACAGGTGACGAAGAAGAGGCAGTGGGGTGTCTCTGTACCTCAGGGAGTGTTTTGACTGCACAGAGCTTGAGGATAGTGATGGTAAGGTTGAGTGCCTAGGGATGAGAATCAGGGTGAAGGCTGGTAAGCCAGATATCCTGGTGGGAGTCTATTGCATACCATCCAGCCAGGATGAAGAGGCACATGGAATATCCTATAGGCAGCTGGCTGGTGTTTCACGATCACCAGACCTTGTTCTTGTGGGAGACTTTGGCCTGCCACTGTCTGCTGGAAACCCAGCAGAGTGGAAAGGAGACAGTCTAGGAGGTTCCTGCAGCATTTGGAAGATAACTTCCTGACACAGCTGGTGAGGGAGCCTACAGGGACAGTGTCCTGCTAGACCTGCTCTTTATGAAGAGAAGGGCTGGTGGGAGATGTGGTGGTCAGAGGCTGCCTTGGGCAGAGTGCCCACAAAGCTGTAGGAATTTTTGGTTCTTGATGGGTTAAGGAAGTGGTCAACAAAATCTCTACCTTAGATTTATGGAAGGTGGACTTTTGCCTGTTCAGGACACTGGTTCAGACAGTCCCTTAGGAAATAGCTCTTTATAATGAAGGGGTCCAGGAAGTCCAGGCATATTTTAAGAAGGAAATCTTAGAGATGCAGAGGCAGCCCGTCCCTATGTGCTGAAAGAGAAGACATCAGGGAAGATTGGCCTGGTTGAACAGGGAGTATTCACAGGAACTCAGGGAAAAAAAGAGTTTTTGACCTTTAGAAGAAAGGGCAGGCAACTCAGGAAAAGTACAAAGGTGTTGTTAGATCACAGATAGAGAAAATGAGAAAGGCAAAAGCTAAGCTAGAACACAATCTGGCCACTCTATGAAAGACAATAAAAATGTTTTTGTAAATATTTTAACAACAAAAGGAGGGCCAAGGAAAATTTCCATCCTTTATTGGATGCAGGGGGTGGGACATTGTCACCATGGATGAGGAAAAGGCTGAAGTACTTAATGCCTTCTTTGCCTCAGTATTTAACAGAAAGACCAATTATTCTCAGGGCAACTGGTCTCTGATTTGGAAGACAGAGATGGAGAACAGAATGGACCTCCTGTGATCCAGGAGGAAGTAGTCAATGACCTGCTGGGCAACTTAGACGCTTAAAAGTCAATGGGATGGATGGGATCCACCTGAGAACATTGAAAGAAGTGGTGGAAGAGCTTGGCAAGTCATTGTCCATCATCTGTCATCAGTTCTGGCTAACCAGGGAGGTCCCAGATGACTGGAATCTGGCCAGTGTGACAGCCATCCATAAGAAGGGCTGAACGAAGGATCCAGGGAACTACAGGGCTGTCAGCCTGACCTTGCTGCTGGGGAAGGTTATGGAACAGATTGAGTGCTCTCATGTAGCATGTACAGAACAACCAGGGGATCAGACCCAGTCAGCATGAGTTTAGGAAAGTCGGTCCTTCTTGACCAAACTGATCTTTTTTTTATGACCAGCTGACCCACCTGGCAGATGCAGGAAAGGCTGTGGTTATTGTCTACCTGGAATTCAGTACTGTCACCCACAGCACTCTCCTGGAGAAGCTGGCAGCCCATGGCTTGGACAGGAGTACTCTTTGCTGGCTAGATGGCCAGGCCCAGAGAGTGGTGGTGAATGGGACTGCGTCCAGTTGATGGCTGATCATTAGTGTGGGTTCCCCAAGGCTCAGTATGGGGCTCAGCCCTGTTTAACATCTTTATTGATGATCTGGATGAGGGGCTTGAGTGCAGCCTCAGTAAGTTCAGTAAATTCTCAGGTTAGTCTAGTTGATATGTAGTTGCCAAAGGCAAGTTGCACTTCATTCAAGTTTGGTTTCACTCCTCCATCTTTTAGAGACAGATTCCAGAGCCTATAGCTTGATAAGACAAATGTTGTGAGGTTCATAGGATTGTTAGAGGAACAAATTTGTACTGGTGGGGAGGAATTAATTCTAGGACGATAGTGTTGCATCAGATCAGTGGTTCAGCTGTTAAGCTGTAGGGGCTTCCTGTATTTTTATTTTTTTTTTGCCAAGTATTATGAGAAATAATATTATATCAAATTAAAATATTTTTAAGTCTGGAACTTAGATTCCTAATCCTTACCTTTGGAAATGGGATTGTTTCTAAGAAGAAGGAGTGTAGTTTCCATCTAAAATGAGTTTGTAGTGTAGAATATGTATAATTTGAGAGTGCATGAGAACACAAAACCTTCTTGTTGCTTCTCTAGACTTATTTTTATTCCACATAAAAGGCTTTGAAATAGATATCAAGAAAATGTAATATCTATTGTCTGCTTGGGGAAATTTAACATAAAAGCATCTGTAAGAAGGAAATTACATAAAAATGAGATGGCAGAGGTAATGGACATTTAAATGAGAAGAAATGATGATGAGGTAAGAAGATTGCTTATCTGGCTGTGTATTAGAATAGAGTTCATCTATGGGATTTCTGTTGGTGAATCTAGATAATGGAATGAATATAATTTTCTTGCCTTTGGAGCTGGTAATTTCTATCTTAGTGAGTGTGTTGTTCATGTGTTTCTAAACATTATGCATATCACAAATAATACAAATACGGAATTCAGTAAACATGATTGATATAAACATTAAAAAATCAAAATACATTTAAATCAGTTTTATGAATCACATCTTGACAAAAAAAGAAAGCAGATTATCAAGACATCTGGGAGTCAGAAAAGCAAGTTTTCAACAATATTTTGTGGAAATTGCCTATTCTGAGATGCACGACTTACCAGCTAAATAGATTGCATATATTAAAATACAGTCTTAAATATGATTCTTCGTCAGTGCTGTGAGCTGTACTGGAAAAAGCTGACTATGGGAACACAGTCTCTGATCCAGCAGATGCTTATGGATGGATTTAGCTGTAATCACTGATTTCTGTTGAAGTCAGGACTAAGAACCGCCCGCTTAACTAGGCCAAATTACATCTAAGCATAGGTGGGAAAGCTTTCCTTCAGAGATGTAAAACTTTTCTAGTGTGCATTAGTGGTTAATGAAAAAAAAAGATAAAAAATTTATGACTGCCATTCCCTGGCATTATTTCCAGTGTACATGTGTTGTGAGTTTGGTGGGGTTTTTTTTGTTTGTTTTTCCTACTGCAAATGGTACCTCTGTTTTCAGAGACCTGAAGGCTGTTCCACAGTGCTCACTTAGTAGTCCAGTCTCAATGGAAAAGCATCGTGTGAGTAGGCAACATACCTGAGAGGGAATATGGGATAGATGCCCTGTCCTCAGAGATGTTCTGGTTCTCTGTAGTCCTGTGCGTGCACTTTGGGGTGTTGGTTCTGACACTACTTGGACTGGAGCCATGTTTCCAAAGCTGAGCACTTCTCTTGATTTCTCTTCTTATAAAAGAAAAGGGATGGGATAATGGGCAGGGGGCTCTCTGCCATAAACCCTTTTGATCTGAAATTCACTTTCTACTCTGTTTGGGGAGCATTACTCAAGGCAGCAGCAGTTGCTAGCTTTCAGGCAAGTTGCATGTCCCTGCTTGCCATCTAGAACAGGACTTCACTTCCACCCATCTTCTCATTTTTAAGCTCCTTGCTTCCTTTCACACACCCTTAAGCAGCAGTTCACTCTCTGGCTTCTTCCTTCCCTTCTTTTCCAAATGCCAAAATGAGGAATCTAATCCTATCCTTCTTCTTTCTTAATTGCTCTTCTTCTTTCACCTCGGGGGTAAATATGATCTGGCCTCCCTTCCATCCTAATCCAATGATCCCTTCCTCATTCTGCCAAGTTCTTGGCATTTGCCTTGTCATTAAAGGCATGGTTGTGTTGGTTGCTAACTGTTTCAACCCCCTGTTGGTCTGTGAGAAACATGGGGGATTTATCCAGCAGCTCCTGGGGAAACATCAAAACATCTGTGTAGCCAGTGTCTAGAACTGTTTCTGCCACCTGCCCCATATTCACCATGGAAAATTTTCAGTACCACTTGTTGCATGCAGACCATGGATGGCAAACCTCAGATTTTGACATCTGTTACGTGGGAGTGCCAGGAATACTGAAGGCTTTAGGTGGGACAGGTACATGCTGTGGAGTGTCTGCGTACACTGAAAAAGAATATATGCTTGATTAGAGAGAAGGGGAGGAGGGTTTGTACATAAGTTGCAGGAATGTGAACTGGGGGTCCGTAGTATTGTAGTTGTGCCTCACAATTTATTATATTATATTAACTTTTAAAACTTTTATTATATTATATTAACTTTATTAACTTTATCTATGAAGCATGATTCTCCATTTAAAACTAACTGTCTGGGACCACAAACCAACCAACCAACTAAACAAAATGAAACTACCAAAACCAAACAACAACAACAACAAGAAAAACACCAGAAAAAAAAACAAACAAACCCCCTGCCACAAAAACCCAACCATTGTAAGCTTTTATAGGTGCATGAATATGTAGGTTAAAATAATCACTTTCAGCATCAAGACTTACAATAGCTACCCTCCAAACTTCATAATGCACTTGTTTTTTCCTTTCTGAAATATTTGAAGAAGAATGGTATTTTTAAAGGATACTAACTATCTGGCTTCTCATTCCAGGTACAATTGCACCTTTAACTTACTTACACTGGTTTGAGAAAGTCAAATGCACTGGAGAAAAACACCCCCAAGAAGAAAGTGTCTAGATGTTTAGTAGAGTCTCATTCCCATTTGAGAACTCCATGTGCTTTGTGTTTAACCTACGCTTAGAATGGTTCAAGTAAATAATCAGAGGACATTTACATAATCAGTTCATAGATTGTGAGATCCCTGTTGACTCTGTTCCATTAGTCTGCCCTTTATGACCATTGCTTATGCCTGCATGGAAAATTTACTGCTAATGTGCCTCTGTGGCTCAGGAGGCACACTTTTCTTATCAGTCAAGCTTTTATAAGAAAGCAGTGTGTGTTCTGTAGAAACCTGATGGAAACCTGGGGCCTGTTGTGCTGTGGTGAGCTGTGTTCAATGCAAAAGCTTTCAGATGCAGTAGTAAAGCTTGTCCAGATAACGGGGAAACATGATTTTTTCAGATCAATCTTTGTAAAAGCTCCATCAGTATGTGCTCACAGAACTATTCATAAAAATGATGAGTCTGTGACTTGAATGTTAATTTATATTTCAGAGGTAAGCAGTATAATTTCTAATACCTCTGAAAGAAAAATGGTTTGGGAGAGGCTCTCCATTCAAACTAGATGATCCAGGCACCTCAGGTCAAGGTATAAGACATTGAATTAGGTGCAGGTTATTGCACCTCATCTCTTCTCTGTGCCATTGTTCTCTTGAAAGATGGGAGAGACATCTCTTCCTACTCTTGGCTCTCCTTTTTCATGTTCATTAGCTTTGTTTACATTGTAACATCTTGGGACCAAGATTCAGGTCCAATCAATCAATATTACTCAAAATATCAAATGGCTTTCAGAGGGACAGATCTTCTACTCATCCACTGTATCTTTTTAGACTGAACATGAAGGGAATCTAACTTAGATGACAGTCAGTAACGGTCAATATTCAAGTTTGCTGTTGGTGGACAGTCAGTTGCTGTATATGGGCTATCTAAGGACATTCGTAACTTCAATGATCACTATGCCTAGAAACATAAAGTGTTTACTTCCTAGAGTATGTGCTAGCTCTAATTTGTTTTAGACTTTGCTGCTGATTAAAGATCTTAGACAAAATAAATATATTTATTCAAAAGGCATCTGGGCATAGACTTAGGCAACCAACTCTAGATGACCCAGTTTGAGCAGGGGGTTTGGACAAGATCACCTCCAGAGTTCCATTCAACCTTGACCATCCTGTCAGTCTGTGAAATACAACAGAAATTAGAGAATAGAATACTGAAGGGGGAAAGAAAACCTGTAATAGTGGAGTGGGGTAGATAGAAGTATTTGCTGCTTTCACATGAAGTGTTGGCTTCAATGTAAATGCAAAATCCTTTGGGATTTATGCTGACTGAGCTGTGAAATGTGGCAAAGTAGCAAGTAGGGATGACTGCAGCCCATTTCACCTTTGGGTGGAAAACATGCAGGGAGCAATTTGGGCCTTTAATATATTGGCCCTTGTGTAATTTGGCCCAGAAGTTGAATCCCTTCATCTCTGCCATACACTTGTCCTTTATTTATGCCTCTTGTGAATCTGATACTTAAACTCAGGCAACATTATTTTACTCTAGTGATACATTTCTTATTGAGAGCTGTAAGTGAAAACAGGGTTTTTTGCAATTTTTAATCTCTGTATTAGTCTAGTATAAAAATTGATAGTACTTAACCATCACCGCATAGAACAATTTCCACTCCTTTGGATTAACCTAGCCAGTTAATTTCCTTAATTTTTATGCCTTCCAAATGCTTACAGCTACCTCCACTTTGGAAGTTTTTTGGCCACGTTAACCATACTTAATGATTTTATTCTTTCTGCATAAATCAGACTCACATACTGTATACTCTAGGCATCAGTTGGAGGAGGTGAAGGAAAGTAATGTCATGGATTAACATTCCCACCCCATGTGTGATCATATTATTGACAGATGGTTGAGAGAAGATATTTTTAATATATTCCTGGATAAAAACAATCCTGGTTGGTCAGGGCAGGAATGCTTCTTATCTCCTTTCAGAAATCTCTGTGGCTCAACAGTGAGGATAGTCCAGGGGCTGGAACACCAGAATTTACAAGCCAAGTCAGGAATGCCTAAATTCATATCTTTGCTTCATTTTCAACCACCTTTTTCCTATTACTGTTGGCAGACCACTCAGAGATGCTGTATTCAGGCTTTCTCCTCAGTGCTGCAAGATCTAACTCCTTCAGGGCCACTCCAAGCACCAAACTGAAAGTGCAGGTTTCCTATGCTGTGTGCCAGGAGAAGCAGTCCCTGTGTAGAGGCAACTACAATGAGCAAAGTACACTGGAAGGTTTTTTGGCACCAGCATAGAGCATCCCATCAGAAGTGGATAATTACTTTACAGAATTCCTATCTGTTTGCATTTTTTCCTAAAGTGGTCTCATTGCTCGAATGTGGTACCAAACAATATGCATGAATAGCTTCTGGACTACATTGAAAATGTCCAAGACGACTGTCCTGGTTTAGGACAAATTAGGGGAAGGTCTCCAGAAGGAGCCCCCCAGAAAACAAACCTCCACCACCCCTTCCCCCCCCCAGCTCTGGGTTTGAGAAGGAATTCCTCGGAGGAGAAGTGGAAAAAACCTATTTATTGACAAATAAACAAAGACACTCCCCAACACAAGGGAAAAGAAAAATACTCAAGCAGTTGCTGTGAGGGGAGGGCGCAGAGCTTCTGTTTTCAGGTGTCAAGGACCCCCAGATATTCCTCAGGTCAGGTCCGGAGCCGGTCCAATGATCTTCGGGGGGAGGGGGAGGGGGGGGGGGAAGAAAAAAAAGAGAGAAAAAAAAAAAAAACTAAAGCAGCGAAAACCAGCAAAGGAAAAAAAAAACCAAAAGCAAAAGCAAAGCAAAGCAAAGCTAGCAGCAAAAGCCAAGCTAGCAGCAAAAGCAAAGCACAAGTAGCCTCACCGTGGCAAAACCCCCCGCCGGGGGGGCACAGCTGTTAGACATAACAGTGTAGTACATAGAGATAAAGCTGCACGATTGGGATAGGAGGCACCATCAACCCAGGACAATGACAAAGAAAAGAATTCAGGTCTTTGCATAACTGGGAGCAAAGACTCAAAGTCTTCCTCATCTAATGGTGTATCTTAGCTATGGATGAAGTCTCCTGCCACTTTGTTGGAATGATATTGCTCTGCCCTTGGACTTTGGTCTGCCCATGGTGAGTTCACAAGGGACTGGCTTCCTTTCATCAGTTCACCTGGCAGATGGGGATAACAGTGCTTTGCTGTCTTTTAGGGGTGCCATAAGGATAAATAGATTAAAAGATTTTGTAGTGCTCAGAGATGTGTGATGGGGGCTGTGGAAGAAGTCAGGATCAGTAAACTGGCAGCAGAACAATAAAAGGTCTCCTCCTGTTTAAGAACTGCAATATTGATTCTGTCTCGAAAATATTATCTACCTTTTCTAACAGAAATATCAAAATAACTTTCCTTTTTGGAAAACAAATATTTCTGTCTAGCTGAAACTGCTGTTTTTTTTCCTTCTTTTTTTAATGGCAAACTTATGTTCAAAGGCTGGGATTTTAAAACTTTAATTTTCTGCTTTTTGGGGATACACACACACACACACACACACATACACAAAGAGAGGTCTGAATTGGTCAGTATTTTAAAAAAAAATCCAATGTTGAGTTTTTCCACACTGATATTCCCTTAGAATATGGGGAATTCATTTGAAGTGTTGATTGTTTATTTGATGCCACCTGACAAGTTCGTAGAAGCCTGCTTAAGAGCTTTGGCTTGTGTCTTCCAGCTTCACATCTTAACAACTTATGTGAGGAGAACTACAATCCTCAAAAGATTTACCAAGAGCCTTATAGTCACTGTTTTATAGTGATGCTATTAACAAGCAATTGATTTTTACTGTGTTATAGTTGTATATATAGTAAGATGTGGTAACAGTTAAAATATTTCTTGACTCCAGGATGATAACTTTGATTTTCTATTCCTCTCTTTCAGTTTTATATCAACACCTGAGAACAGGAATTAAACTAATAATAAAATAGTAATTTTAAAAAATACATAGTTGGATAAAGTGCCAATTTTTCCTTAAGATCAAAACCTGGACTTCTTTTTTTCCCTGTTGTAATCTAAAAACAATGAAGAATGCTGAAGCCCTCCTTGTTTTTCCCCTTATGCCCTTGATTTATTCTAATTCTCATGGAACCAAACATCTGTGTTTGTCCTCTGTCACCTACTGGTATGGGTTAGATTAGAATCTACAGGCTTTCTCTGTTTGAGAATACAATGTTTTCTTCCCCAAATTTGTCAAGTTTATGGAAGGGCTGACTTATTCTAATGTCATATGTTGAAGTAGATGAATGATGAACATCACTTCTCTGTTTTTGGATTAATGATCAATGACACAGACATAATTAATGTGCTCTACATTTGTTCTGTTTCTCCTGTAGTGGCTTAGCATACTGTGGCCTTCATTTACTGGCTTTCTGCTGCTATGGCTTTAGATAGTGTACTTTTCATGCTACAAGTCAAATTCAATTCAGCTTGTTCTTTTTAGCCCTGAGGGGATGTCTTCAAACACTTCTAATTCTCATTCTGGTTCTTTCAACAGCATGCCTAACAAGCAGAGCTCATTTCCCTTAAGAGTGCTTAATATGGCTGTGTGGTTTTATTTTGGCCAGCATATTGCCCATCAGGTTTTAATGTTCATCTTGAGAAAAAGAAATTGTCTCTTCAGACATTTACAACAAAGATTGCATAAGGTGAAATGAGAAGCATTCTCAATTTTTGTCCTTCAATGTCTTGGGAGGTAACTTGCTCTCAAGTAGAAAGCAGCATACGTTGCTCCTAAAACTAAAATGCAGATGTGAAAAAGTGAAATGCAATGTGAAATAAGTGAAGCTGATCATCTGGGATTGCTTTTTATAGGACTATGCAAGGGAAACAGGAAGAAAAATTAATAGAGATCTGGTAGTTGAGGCTCTTCCTTACGATCCAAAATCAAGTCAAGGAGCCTGAAAGCTGGAGACCTGGTGGGTGAGCTAGTGCTGGTTATTGCAAAATGCTCAAGAAACTGAGATGCTGGAACCTTTGATACCATTGTATACCCCAAAAGAAAAGTAGCAGGACAAATTCTAGACAACTTTCTGTCTTTCACTACAATTTGCCTAAAATTTCTTGGGTTTGACTGGTCAATAGTCTCCAATAAAAATCTATTTTGTTGGGAAATTCCCCAGCAAGTGTAATCATGCCCACACTGAATTATTGACATGATAGCATATGAATGAGTAATAGTTTATTGCTCAAGTAGATAAAAGGACTGAGAACATCTAGAAAAAGGCTACATTGCACTTTGGCATTCACTGGACATATGGCCTGAAGAATCCCAGTGCTGTTATTAAGGACTTACTGATTCCAACAAATGCAGTCCTGTTGAATAATTTTGCCTAAATATCTTTACAGTCCTTCCTGCTGCTTTTTTGTTTTTATTGACACAGAGTTTGCATGAAGACAGAATAGGTTTCACCCATGAATTCTTCTGCTTCTCTGTTTGGTCACTGTCTGAACTCATCTCCTGTGACAGCATTGTATTCCTCACTTCTATTGTCACATACAGGGATTAGAGGATCTTTCATTTGTCCTCTCTGGCTCACACAGGTGGAAGAACACTGCAGTCCCCTTGTCTGCTTTCTAACTGAAGTGACATTTTCTCTCCTGACTAGTTCTGGAGCCCATGGAAATAAATCCCATCTGGGGTACTGGTTGCAGCAGTAGTTGTAGTCATTGCTACAAATCCTGTCAGTTAATAATGTCTCACCTGTCTGTGCATAAACATCCTTCACAATATGGTGAGCCAGGTGGGGAGAAATCAGACAACAGGCAGGTGGGACTAACCCTGAAACAAATGCCCTCTGAAAATCAGGGCAGCAGAGGTGAAAAGCTAAAGGGGGGCTCCTCAGGATCAGGAATGAAAGGAGAGGATATATTTTCTCTAACACAGTTGAAAAGAATTTATGTGTGTGAAAGGAGCTTGGCTTGCATGCTCCTACATATAGACATTATCTATATAATATGGATATGTAGGTAGGAGAGGTTCCTGTTCAAACATTACAGGTACTGTTGGTATAGTCTAACTAAAGGGAGACTGTAGTCTAAAAAAAGGGAGTTTCCATGAATTTAATATGTAGATTAATTCTTTCTAGTGTCTTCCTTCCCTGATAAGCAGGAAATAAGCATTGTTTAGAGGAATACTACAAAGATAATACAGTCTTTCTCATAATATCTTAATTTTTGTAGTAAAGTACCTGGGACTCGCAGAGTCCTGTAAGACATGCTAAGAAGCTCCTTAGTTCCTGCATGGCAGAAACCTGGAGCTGCCTAAGGAACTCTCCAGCAAGCTAGCTTTGTAAAAACCTCAGCGAAGAATAAAACGCAGGATAAGTCAGCTTATTGCAGCTTTTTTTTTTCTCCTCCTGGTGTCTCTTTTGGGACCATAAGAGATTGACAAGGAAGCATGAGCTTAAACCCTGACTAGATCCATATCTTTCCAAGGAGCATCTGGACAGCACCTTGCCTCTTCTTTCCTTTTCACTGAATGGAATTTGGGAAATATTTGTGGATACTGAAGTTTAGAGCACAAGACTCTGTTATTTCAGACCTATAATGTGATTTTCAGTTGTGTAACTCTGAAAGAGGAGAGATTTTAAGGTATTTCCAAGAGACAGATCACAAAGCAGGAGCTGTGTTACCACATCTGTAGAACAATGGGTGATTTGGACGTCACTAGTATGAAACAACATGGAGTTTTTAAAACTCACCTCTTGGATCACACAATACATGGCACTCAGAAGAGCTCGAGAGGTTAAGAGCTGCCCAAATAAAATATTCACTGCTCAGTAGTCCTAGAGTGCACTATCTGTAAATACTTTGGGGATTTATAGACACATCAAGAAGACGAAGGGGATGAAATGTATTTCTGCCTCCGGAAGGGGAATTCATGTAATAGCATTCATTCCTTTTATAGATAATACTGCTATTTAGGAAGTCCTAAAGTACATGATGTCTTTGCTGATTAAATTTCCTGTGTAAGCAAAATGTTCATAAAGTTACATAACTGCATTTTTCTTACCTCTTTGCTGGCAGCACTGTCTGGGTTTCTGGAGAACTGTGACCCTTGCTTTGCCTCCATTTCTTGGCAAGAAAAGTAGAGAAACTGAGAGACAAAAAGTGATGCTGTCTCACTAAATCCTTGTTTCTGTCTGTCTAACTAACTCAAATTCTTTGTTCCATCTGTGTAACTCATACATACTTCCCACATCCTTTAACTGGTGTAGGCTCCCTATGGCCTGATGGTTCCCACCTTAGCTTGTTAAATGCAATCTTGATGAACTAAGTGGCTGAAGTATTTTCCCTTTTTATTCCTGGTGAGCTGAGCTGAAAAACCAAAACCACCTGTTCTAGTGGGCTTGCACTCTTTCCCTCCCACTTATGCCACAAATTCTCTTTTTCCACACTGTGGGATGGCTTTCCCATAATGTAACTTACACTATATTGGTGAATCACCTGTCAAGTTGTGAGACAGGTGTTTGCCAGTGGGTGTCAGACAGGCATCCTCTGCATCATCTTCTGCAAGCAGTTCAACAGAAACAGTTGTGGTGGGAAGCATTGTGGGCATGTCCTCTAAGGAAAAAATTAAGGGGGTAGTTTTGCTCTGGACTGGCTTATCTGACTTTTGCATTCCTTTATTGGAGAGCAGACCCTTGCTCTGAGTTTTCAGCCAATTTAAAGAGTGAGTCAAGGCAAGAGGAGTCTAGTTCAAAGGTTCCATATTAATTATTATGAGTCAAAGTAAAAATGAATTTAAGATTAGCTGTTTTTCCTGAGTAATGATGTCCAGTATTATCAGTAGGTACTCTCTTGCTGACCTTCTAAAGGTAAAACTTCTTCAAGATTAGGACGAAAAAATATACCAAGACACCTCTGCTGTTTTTGTATTTGTTTATTGTAATAATTCTCCAGTTTCCTTTTCTACCAGCAGCCTATGAATGCAAAGAAGCAAACTGTGGATCAAATTAAAGGAAAGAAAAAAACATTTTTAAAGAAAATGGTGGCAGCTCAGCTGTGGAGTGTATACAAAATCGAAGTTTTGCTGTGTATGGTTTTGCAACACAATTCCTTCTTAACAGATGAATCATTTGCCTGCTGTTTATACAGAGTCAATGTCCTCAGGGCTGAACCCCTTAAGGAATCTAGTGCACTTAGATAGGGGAGCCTAAAACCTCCTGTGAAGGGTTTAAAAAGTCAAGACCAAAAGCTGTTAGTACCAGACAACTTTCAGTCTGGAAATTAAAAAATGGGAAAAAAGATATATGAGGAGAGGAGACACTTAAAAGACTCTAAAATTCCCTCAGCTTTTACTAGTATTCTGTAACTATTATATTGCTTTTTTGAGTCGCATAACTGAGGTTAAAGGGAATCTGCTGCACAGCTCAAGGAGCAACAGGAGTAACAAGCTCAGCACACTCTGGTTTTTTATTCTAAGTGAAGGGTAGAAGTACAAGCTGTGCTGCAAGCCCTTTGGCCCAAGAATCAGGAAAATCTGCTCTTTTGTTTTGCCTCTTCACAAATCAGCAGCAGCCCCCTTACAGACAGTGCATGATGGAAGGGTCAATCACCTCCTCTTCAGTCTAAGATTTTCTCTGTTGTGCCATTAGTCTTGTTTTTGACAGCGATCAGCAGTTTTGCTCAATGTATGTGGGACACTGCTGCAGACAATTTACAAACATCAGGGGAAAGAAGGGAGTTGGTGGTGTTTTTGAATTCACATAAATTCTTCTTTTTTGTTGTTTATAAAGAGTCGCTGAAAAACAAAATGGGTGTTTTGTTTCCTGGTGTGCACAAATATTTGTTCAAAATAACTTAAATTGTTTACTGAAGTTACTCCATTTGAACATTTCTTTTTTAGGCATCATATGAAAACTTATTTCTTCCATGATGGATATTTGTCATCAACTCATGTAAATGTTTTGGCAAATCAAAGGATGGATTGTTCTGTTTTGCTTGGATTGTGAAATAGGAATATCCATAACACGACAGGGCATGAAAGAGTCTGAAGTGAATTAAAGCTGTACTTTAATGAATGGGCTTTTAATTTATCTGATTCCTTAGAAACAAGTGTGGTAAATCCACTTTCAGTAAATCCAAAGGATGGTTGACACAAAAGTTTTGTATGGGTGGGTACTGGCAGACAAGAACTGATGATTCATCATTCCAGATGGACTGTTTTTCAACAGATGAGTATTCTAGCGATCATATTTCAATTGAGAGAACTGCTCTGGTATACAGCCAGTAAAATATGATTATCTCAGCTCAAAACCTGGACAGATGAAAACATTTTCAAGCTGGATACTTTAAATCATCCAACCAACAAGTACCTCTCAGCCTTCACTGTAAAGTAGGCAGGTTTCTACCTGCTAAATTTTTTTTCTCAGTTAGGCTGAATGAAATTAAGTCAATGGATATTCCATGATGAACATGGAAGAACTGAGCAGACATATACAAGTGAAACATGTGATAATACTTAGTGCTTCATTCAAAGCTGTGTTAATTCAGGTGGAGAGCCCCTCTTGGCAAATGTTGCAACTGAGTGTTTTTAAAATTTTAAACCATAAACAATGATAACACCTACCATCCATTCTTAAGAGAAAAAAAGAGAGATCTGTATATCCTAATGTGTGTATGATAAAAAACGTTTGATTGTACATCTGTACTAAGTATTTAAAAACGTTGAATTTTGCCAGGACAACTGTGCCAAAAAATGTGGGTCTTTAGAAAGCAAGACCTCTAAGAGAGCACAGGAAATAAGTTGGATCATTTTGTTTCCCTGATCTTTTCAGGAGGTACAGGATAAACGTACTATTTGTTCCTTAAGGGTTTAGTAACCCACTAACAGAACCTGATGTTCCTCTAACCATCTAATATCTCATTATGATGCAGGCTTGCATCACTTTTTGCTTTCAGATGCATCTCAGAGAGTACCACCATGTCCATGTGTCAATTTGCATGGGAAGAGTTCAAGGCAACTGACGTTCTTTGTGTGCTCCCATTTAGAAAGCACTTCTGAGAATACTGGAGCTGAGCCCTGTAATCACAACCCCAAACAAACATCTGGGAGTCCTGACTGTTGCCAGCAAGTCCCTCAGAAAGCCATCCAGCGCTAGTCTGGAGAAATATTTTTGTGGGGTATGTGACAAGAGCAAGTTTAAGGCTATTTGTGCCCTTTTCCTGCAGCAACTTTTTGTTGTTGAAGGTGCTAGCATGATTTTTTGTCCTTGGTGATCCCTTTGTGTTAGATTTTGTATTAACCTGCTTTTAGGATTCTAGTTCCAGCTTCAGACACAGACTCATCACTGTAGAAACACCTCCTACTGCTCAGTGAGGCAATGGACTGTGAACAAACTTAGCATCATCAATCAAAATTATTTCACAAACATGTTCCTGGCTTTTGTTGACCCTATGTTTTCAGAGCTGAGAATGCAAAATGCAAACTCGGTAGCTCAGGACTGAAAGTTTGGATTGGATAAGAGACTGCTCCTTTGCACTCAAGTATAAGAGCATGACTTCAACCATGTCTCTGGTGTGATCACTTTGTGAGGTAAAAATGTAAAACCCTTGTGTAAGCATAAGCTCCATCTCTGCAGATGTTGTAACCTAATTTAATTAGTGGTTGACTGCTTCCAGTAAGAATTCACAAGAAGATGTGAACACAGCAGTGGACAATTTCGCTCACCTTTGTTAAGGGGAGCTCAGATTTTTCACCCTAACATTTGCATGGTTCTTGCTGCCCGTAATAACAGCAATATCTAATGTAACTGTAAGTTTATCATGAATTGAAAGACACCAGCCAGTGTATCACACGCACTAGAGTGTTAGTGACACAGTGACACAATTGGTGTGCAGTAAACTAACGTCTGGAACCAGTAACTCTACCATGGAAACATTCCCATCTCCCCAATTATGTTATTTCTGACTCTTTCTAGACTTTATAACACATTATTACGATAGATAAGGGATGGAAGATACAGAACTCAAGGGGTTAACATGGAAATTAGATGCCAAAGTAGATATGATAAAGCACTTTATCACATTTAAGACTATCCATTCTAGTCTGCCCATGATGTAGGCTGGCACCAAACTAGAGGTTATTGACCTGACCTTGTTTGCATTTGGCGTTGCTGCTTTTGAAAGTAAATGGGTTTTGGTGTTATGAGCTCATAGGGCTGCCAGTTTCTCAGCAGATTAGCATTGGCTGACCTTCTTTTTCAGACTACCTTGTGCAAACCCCTAATGATTCCTATAAATCACGTAAGTGGAGTGAAATGAACTGGTGGAGGTAGCAAATATTGAAATCTGGCATGCATCCCTCTGGTTGAGCAGGATGTGATGAGTACCTGCATGGGCACTAAGCAGGCAAGTGCCTGCTCCTCCTCAGTCTAGGAGAGAGGAAGGCTTATGTAGAAGTGCTGTGTGGCACAGGGCGTTGAGGAGCACACATCTGACTCCCTCTTGACTTTAAGTTTTACACGGCTTGATATTGCCAAACAGTCTTTCCCCCTAAGCAATAGCCTGTGGTGATGCTAGGAACCATGCAAAGACAATTTGCTCTGTAACCACATGCAGCACTTCCAGTTCCCTTCCTGCCATGTGTCTGGGACTGCTGCAGCCAGTGGCAGGCAGGGAAGGTGAAAACATGGCTCATTTCTACAGCCACTGTCAACTCATTGAAGTCTGAGCTGAGCAGCCCAGGAAGCCTTAACTGTAATGATCTTGAAACATAAGATTTCTGCTTAGAAACAGAGCCAGCTGAGCTTTGGTTTTTCTAAGACCTTGATCTCCTTTACACCTGATGTAATCGGGGTAACCTTACATAAGCAGGGCATCACTGATTGTAACTGGAAGGCAAACAATCAAATTGAAAATGCCTTCTGGTAATGCTGTGAAAATCTGGGGTGGTTTACTAGGGATCACTATGGACTGGCTGCTTTGGTTAAAGTGCCAGGTGATCCTAATTGAACCCCAAATTTTCTGAAGTGCTGTAATTCTTCTTAGGCTATGCATATTTTTCTGAACTGTTTGGGAAGTGCTACATGTGTCTGTTCTCATGTGCTTTGTGTTCCTCTTTTCTTTACCTTTTTCCCCTACCCCACCCTCTTCCTTTCTTCCTGTCAAAACAATGACAGCTTATGTTTTGTAAAATGGGCAAAATTTTTGCAAAATTTAATGTGGTAAAAAATTTTGACTGCCTAAATGTGTGTTTTCCTGTGCTGCCTAGCTCAGGGATAAAAATTGCCTCCACCTATTTTCTCCCTGTTGCTTCTTCCCCATAAACTAGTAACACAAGACAATATATTCCTAACAGTTAAAAAAAATCTTTATTTTTCAGAAGTATGAGCAGTGTCCTTTCCTCACCCTCCATCCTCCCCTGTACCAAAACAAAGCACAGGCCATTGGAACCAGAGTGTGTGAATTCCACTGGCTCCCTCCTCAGCCATTCACCCCCTTCCCTCCTGCTGGGAGGTGAACACCGTCCACACATCACTTGAGACAAGAACAATATCACACAATCTGTTTTCAAATTTTCTAAATATTTCCCAACTTCCATTGCAGGCTGTTGTCTCCACACTGTAAATTTGTGCCAAGAACTCCCCAGCAGCATCCTCCTCTGCCTTCCCAAATCACTCAGAGAGCAAACAAACCTTTCCCTGAGTCATTGATTTGTGCAAGAAAGCATTTTTGTTTGTTAAAAATGAAGGGAGAATGGCTTGAATGCACAATTTACAGCTCACAGCTCTTCAGTGAAACCCATAAGTATGACCTTTGACAACACAGAAATGCTTTCACTTCTGTGTATTTCCACCTGTGATCAGAGTTTCTTCCTGCCCAGAGCAGTCAGGGTCCAGCCTTGCTGGGGTGGAAACAACTGTCTGCCAGTTTTCTAGCCTCTCCAAACCCGTAAGGCCCTGTTGTTCCATCTATAACTGTTTTATATGGCCTGAATGAAAAGCTTTTGAGCTAACAGTATGCACAGCATAATATGATTATCTATATTGCAGTAAGCTATACTGAATGGCTCAGTCTAACTGGGAATGTGTTAAATTAGTAAATTAGCAGGCACTAGAATTAATTAGGAGGATTTTTTTTTTCATTTAGAAGAATAAAAAAAGGTAAGTTATCTAGTACCTAATTATTAAGTTGGACCATAGAAATTTTCAGTACACATCATTAGATGTACTTAAAATTATTTCAGTAAGGGGTAATATTTGTCTGTGAGGTCCTATACCCATGAGGCTGTATAGTTGTAATAGAAGCAAATGAGTGCCTTGTCCTATATGAGTGCATTTTTACCTGGACATGACTACATTTTGAGAAGGCATAATCCTTGATTGCCTTCATTTATTTCCTCACTGTTCTAGCAGTGTAACACATTTGCATTTCTATTTTATCATCTGGCTCAAATCACCATCACTTTCCACTTTTTTAAAACGCTGTTGGAGGAAACATCCTACCATTTGGTGTTTGTGTTTCAGCCCTCCCACTCTCCACTGAGCTGCTCCAATGCAGAGTCCACAATCCAGTGACTAAAGCAAAGAAAAAAAGCTTAAAAGAGAGTGGTTCTCTTTCTCAATAGGACATCAGTAGCTGTCACGTAAAACAAGCAAACGACTTTTTCAGTTCCTTGAGTGCCATAATATTAAAGAGTACATCTGCACTGTGATGTGACTCAGTCTGCAGGAATGCACCATCAGGCAAATAGAGTGAGTTTATTTTCATTCCATTCAAAAGCTTGTGTACCTGAAAGATTGTCTGATCTTTTGTCCCTAGCTGTATCACCTGGTTTAAAACATAAAGACGTCAGTATTCTTTCTGAGGTGTGAAGAGATTGTATTTTCCACAGGTCTGAAACCATCTTGCCACTACCCAGTGCCTGAAACCTGAAAATCTTTGTGAATATGTCCTAAATTTGGCACTCAGATTATGAGGTCTCCAAGTTCAATGGCATCCGATAATTCTGACAGTTGGTCCAATTGCCTAACAGAAATAGACCACCACAAATAGACCACCACCTTAATCTTCATCTTTACAAAAATGTGTAAGAGTGCCTGTATATAGCTGATGTATTGATGTGAAACATCACCCCTATTGCTGTGGAATAGTTGTTTTGCAAAATTGTCTATTAAAAAGTTAAATAGCTCAGCTTTGCGTGTTTGTTTGTTGGCTGGTTGTTCGCTTGATCCAGCCTGAAGCACAATAATATTTATGCCTGCTTTGGATAGAGCTTGGGGGAAAGGCTGATAGAACCTGAATTTGCATCGGCATTGACAAGATCTGGTTTGAGCTGGAGCTACCTCTTCATGCTGAAGTTCTCTGTCACTGTCCATGGTGTGTGTTTCACTCCAAAAAGGCCTATTTCTAATGTTCATTTACAAGAAAACTTCACTGTGACTATCTGCAAAGGTGTGTGAAGAATGATAGGAAATGCTGTTATTTTACCTCAGGGAACTCTGAAGACCACCAAGCAGGCAAGTAAGACAAGACATGGCAGGAGAAGCAGAACATGGTTTTGATAACTTCTGTGTGTGTGACCAGGGACTGGATCTGTTCACCACCTCTGCACAACTTGAAATCTATCCCAGTCTCTGGAGATCTGGAGTATCAATTATATGAAGATATGTTGCAGACCTGAGTCTGCTTGTTTAGGCAGTCTGGATGGACCAGAGGCAGGTCCAGGATTCACCACAGGTCTCCCACAAGGCATGGCAATCACTTCCAGATATAATTTGCTTTCTTGGACTCTGGGGATGCTGCCATCTCTTAAGTGTTTGAACTCAGGCTATGAGTTGTAGGTTTGTGACTTGGGAAATTTTGGGTAAAACAAAGCCTGAAATGTGGGCAAAAAGTCCACATTTGCTCCTCAGTCATGAGGAGCAAAATCTTTATGTCTGTACTTGAATCTGTTCCCATTTCTACTTACTAGTGTGTGATGGCCTTTTAGCAGCATTCCTTTCAGACTTCTCCCTTAGTATGAGCTAAAAAAGGGCTGTTGGCTCTCTGGGCCAATTCCTTTTGAGGCACTATACTGTTAAACCGCTCAATAGCTCTCAAGAGGAGTGTGAAGACTGTTTTTACAGCTGAATATGGTACATGGGTTGAAATGCAGGCCTTTAGTCTTAGAGGTTGCCTACCACATGTTGTTGTTATGAAGAACAAGAGAACAAGGTCAAGTCTTCTGAAGTTTAGTGCTACATAGTTAAAAGTTTGCATAGAACTTAGGGCTTTAGAAAAATGAGGGCATCTACATTATTATAAAAAAAGAACCTGTACTTTTATATAAGAAGCTAAAGTAAATATATTGCAGTTTAACAGCTGATTTGGAAAGACCTTTTCACAGTTTCTGTAGCCTCAAAGCCCAAAGCCAAGAAATATGAAGACTTTTTGAAGAAAGGAAACAACTCTAACCATGGTGGACAATTTCATGCAGATGATGAACTGACTGTTTAGAATAGTACCTGTGTTGCAGGAGTATTTGCTTCTCTGTTTTCTATCTCCTTCAAGCAAACTGCCTGTGTGGAGCTGGGACAGTCTTGTCAGGGAGTGATCAATATGCTGCCCCATACCATCTGCAGTTCTGGAATTTGCTGCTCCCACCCACATCACGGTGGTTTCACAATGTGCTTTCTTGTACTGTAGTGGGGACAGCCTCCTCAGGACGTGTTTTTCTTAGTCACATGGATTTGTCAGCCTTTTTTCCTAATCAAATGAGTTTTTCATTTTGTAGTCAGCATTGGATAAGCACAAGGGCTCACAGATGACTCTTCAAAGAGACTTTCAGTGTGTTCAATTTATTCCTCATGATTTCTTTCCTTGAAGCATATCTTACTTCACCACTTAGAGTGAGCATTGCCTGGCACCTGCCCTGGGTAAAAATGACAGTGTGATCCTTTATCAGGATTGAGCAGTATTTCATGTGAATATTTGTGCTGCAAAACTGCACTGTCAAGGCACTGTGCAGGGGTGGGTAGATTGGGAAAATCTGTGGGAGAGCATGAGGAATTAGAATGTGGGCAGTGTGGCCCACTTATTTGTTGTAGAGACCTGACAGGATCTGGTCCTGCAAGACAGAGCCTGAGTTTACATGGACCAGTAGAGCTCTGCCACACTCAGTGGCACTACAGCAGTTTATGAATCATGACTTGTTTTTCATTTTTCGTATCCTGCTCCCTGGTGACCACCCCGATTTGCCAATCCTTTTCCTGAGGGTGCATTTCCTAGCTGTTAAATGTCAAATTATCAAGATTAAAAAAAACTGCCAGTAAGGCTTTGGTTTGCATTGCTGTTGGTAGTTAATGAGCAATGGAATGTGGCTGCACCACCTCACCATCCTCATCTCCTCATGATGTTAATGGTTAGTTTTATCACAGAGACCCTCTGAATGGAGAATATTCCCTCTTGAAAAATTGTTCTCTCCTCTAAAACAGAGGATCTGTCTGAGAAGAGAGGCTTTTTGTAAGGCTGGTCAAACTCCTCAAAAGATCTTGAATTTTGTGAGGACTATAACAGCACATCTACTTTGTTAGTGTCATGCGGGGACAGTACCCATGTCCTGGGGACTGCCAGACTTGTGGCATCACTGTGGACAGCTTCAGTCGGTGAACAAGCATCTTGCTGCTGGTATTGTGACCCACTGCTTGTGAGCTTGACCTCTCCAGAGTGGGAGCACGAAGTGCAGCCCAGTCTGCTTGCTGGACTGCCTGAGGAGCTTGCTCAAAGCTGGAGGCATTCACTGCTATGCTGTGCTCTGTAGTCTGGGCATGTGCTAAAGCTAGAAGAATACTCAGAAGAGGGAACCCGAGGTAACAAGAAGACAAAACTGGTCAGATACACTGTTTTTAACCAGTTTCAGTCAGTTTTCCCACTTCTCCACTAAAATTCTGTTTGGGGGAAAAAAAAAAAGCAACACTCCAAACCTCTTTTTAGTTCTTCTGTTTTTATGATTAAAAATAAAAATGCAAGCATGTATGTGGCCCTCGTGAATCACATTTTCTTCTTTGCTCTATTGAATTGAGTTCTTCCAAACACAACAAAGCATTTTCAGAAATATCTTTTTCCACTAATGTTTCCCATCAGACTGCTGTAAGCATTCAAAGAGTGAGTGCGTAAGTAAAAGAGACAAATGACAATGCCAAACAATGCTGAATTGCTAGAGGCCATGGGTTAAAAAGAGAAGGGTTTTGACAGCAATTGAAACCTAAGTGGTATCTCTCTGGTATGCTACATCCCCATTTGTTCTCTCTTCACTAGTATTTAGCAAGCCTTTATCGATTACTGTAGCAGATTTGTACTGCAAATGGAATCTGAAGGTTAGTTTTTTGGCCCATAATCACTGGCTATATGTATTTCATATCTATCTGTCTTACATATTTCACAAATCAGTGCCTGGGAAAATCATGTCCTGGTATTGTTGTCTGTAAAGGTGAAACAACATTAGTTAATTTTTAAATAATAAATTTCAACAGCAGAGTAAATTCTTCACTGAGATATGGAGAAAATCTCTGTTACTGCTTCATGACCAGCATGCCTGAATCTAGAGATGAACTCAGCTTCACAAGTGTTATAAGTTCCCTCTGAGCCCTCAGTCAGGTCCACTGTCTCTGCCCTTCTAAAGTGGAAGTACTTCAAGTCTTATCTATGGAAAGTCTCTTTCAGATTCAGCTGGCAGCTGCAGATCTCTTCTGGCTTGGACTTCTCAGATTCTCATCTCCAGAGAGCACCATAAGATCCCATGTGTTCTCTTGCATCCTTGCCCCAGTCCCACATGGAGCTGTTTCCCTCTGGGGTTTGGACCACTCGTACATTGAAAAGCTCATTTCCCAACTGTGCACATGCCTCTAAGACTTTTGCTTATTACTAGGGTTGTTAGTCAAAAGGGGAGAATTTATGAACCTGATAGAATCTGACAATGTGTGTATCTTCCACATAGTCATTTCTTATTAACCACATAGTCATTTCTATCAACCACAGTTAATTTCTTATCAACCAAACAATTCCTATGAATAACTGTTATTTTGTAATTTTCAGCATATTTCCCTCCTCTTTTTTCCTTTCTTATGTTGTTGCCAGATCTTCTTGTGTCAATCTGAACTTTGTCATCAAAGGCCATTTCCATACTCCATGATACTCTTAATTTTGCAACCATATGAAACACCATATAAATGGTGGCAGGCTCCTATTTTGGTCCTTAGTTTCCAAACTGAATTTGCAACCCAGTTCCATAGGGCATGTAAAACCACATCTGAGTCATTCCCTCTCTGACATCTGTGCTATTGCCTGTGGGACTGGAGGGGTACAGGTGCATTTTCATCACAAGTTTGTACTGCTGCTTCTCTTGATTTTGCTAGAATCTTCTATACCAGTGCTAGTAACTTTATCAAAAAGAAGTGAAATCTCACTAGAATGTGGGATCAGGCTTGTTTTTCCATTGCACTCCAATCTTGTTAGTCATAAACTCCTTGCCTAGTTTGCCATAATTCTGCCTGGAACTGATGTCAGCTACAGTTACATGAATTACCTCAATTTTTGCTTTAGTAAAAACCAAAACACTGACATGCATCTGAAATTTTCAGAAGCATGAAAATTTCTCAACAGCTAACACCTCATCCATCACTTTTGGCACTCCTTGGTATGAATTATCTCAATTTAGTCATCCATTTCTCTCCAATTAAAATTCTATAATATTCTTCCTACTTGGTTGTTGCAATGCATGATTGATGCTTTCTAAGTTTTATATGTTGGTGTCTTCCTCCCAAAGTCCCTTCACCCATTCCCAAACCTACATGGCATCTCCCAGAGGGGAGCCCCTTGTCAAATCACCCTGGTAACTTGAGGGGAGATCATCTCCCATTTGACCAGGTGCCCAACACCTGCCCCTTTAATTGTTCTGTTAAGTGCCCCTGTCCTGGAACACCCAACCCCTTTCCATCCATTGGCCCAAATTCTCCTGCTGCCCCAGGCTATGTCCTGGGGTACAAAAAGGAGAAGGACAGGCCAGGCCATGCTTTTTGCATGTGGACCTGCACTGAATAAATACCTTCCAAGCCCGTGGCAGAAGTCCACTCTTCATTTCCAAGCCCTATCCACGCTGAGCCAGCTGATCTGAGGAACCCACACAAACTGTCTCGGTTGGTCTGCAGTTTACTGCTTAGCCGGTAAAGCAGCCCCCAAGGAGAAACCACCCGCACTTGGTTGCAAATTAACTGGAAGTATTTCATTATCATCCATCAGGTTGTTCTTGATTTTCCTCAAATTAGCTGTTTGAAAACAGAAATGTAAACACTGTTGACTGGGACATTCTCTGATTTCCTTTGATTCGGTCATGATTCCTGCTTATGAAGCAAGGGCAAGTTGTAGAGGGGAAGAGGGCCTGTTCAACCATATGTTGTACCCAAGAAATTGTTACTCTCTGCATTCAGTTCTCATTGTACCTGTATTGCTAAAGTAAGGTCAATAGCCATCTGTATTCAGGTTAAAAAGTTGTCATCTAAGGGTTTAGGAAAATAGACCTATATTTCACTAATGGATGCATGCTATTCACTAACACACTGAATTTTCAGATTCATTTCATTATAGACTGACACATAAGGAGTGACTTCTTGTTTTGGCTTGTCTTAGCACACAGGACCCTGCCTGAGCCCTGTACTTCAGGATGTTGTTAAACACTCATGGTTTGAGACCCACCTGAAATGGATCAGTGTGTGTGTGTTTTAGAGTGCTAAGAACAACCAGTAATGGTAAAAATAAGGAATATGGTACCACATGAGGTGATGTTTCTCAGCTGATATTCAGCTCTTCACTTCGCCCCTCATCTCCCAATGTCTTTTTCCCAGACTCTGAGCCTCCCTTATACACATTCCCTCTGCTTTTTTCTACTCCATCAGTCTCATACAGTGCTGGGCATTGTAGAGTGGAGTCGTGGAACCCACCTCTGCTGGGAGCACTTGCTGTGTGAGTGCCCTAAACTCTTAGGAAATACTGCACTGCCCAGCAGCCCAGGGGCACAGGTAGGCTCCAGTGGGCAACCTGGACACTTAACACTGGGCATCAAATGACATTTGCAAGTGGGAAATGTAAAACATGCTGGTGTTCATTCCTCAGCTATAAATAATAAAAAATTCCTTCAAAACTGAGTATATCCTCTCTGTCATTGTTCTTTATTTCCGCTGCAAATAACTTGCAACAATAAAAATGAAGGGATGCCAAATTTGTGTGGCTCTTCAAAGTAAACACTTTACTAGAAATGAAGTTCAGTTGAAAACCCTGACCTTCCTCCCAACAGTTTTGCAGGCCACATAAGTTACTGCTGTCCTTCAGCTTGGAGCCTTCCTTAGGTTGTGATGCTCCTTTTTTCTCATGAATCTGAAAGAAAGGGATGAGAAACTTTATGTCTCCCTCCTGTCTTGCAGAAACTTTCCCTGCTATCTCCTCTGGGTGGAGTCCCTTAAGGCCACATACATAATGATCCGTTCACTATTGTTGGCTAATATCCTCCTCTCCAGAGCCATTCAGTCATTGCTGACTTTCCTTACAGTTCTGTCCTCAGGTTCCTCAGACTTTTCTTCCTTTCTCACTAACAAGCATTCATTATTTCTCCCTTAAGCTTCCCAGTATCCCACGGTGGATTTTTGCAACTTTTAATTTCCCAGGAGGGATATAAAAGGTCTACAAGTAAAGCGCTTTTCTTGCCCTTATCTGGGAGATTACAGAGGGGAATCGGATAAAAGCAGGGGTTGAATACTCAATGCTTTGCCATTGTCAGCAGCAATGCACTTTTGGTAGAAAATGCCATTATCCTTATGCAGTAGGGTTTTAAAAACTTTTAAAAGGCATAAAAAATTGAGGAATCAAATTCTTTGGGCATTACTCTCTGCTGCCCTGAAGTTCCTTTTCATTGCACTGGAGGCAGAGGAAAGAAATAGAGTGACTGGATCCCTCCACTCCCATAAAATATTCAACAAAGAGAGACTGTCCTCATTGTCTACCTGTTTCCCCCTCATTGTGAGAGCAGGAGGGGGATGTGGGGGACAGGACTTCCCATCAGCAGCATAATGAGGTGAACAGGCTGGTTTGGTCTGCTGCTGTTCCAATGCTGTGTGGCAGGAAACTGGGATTCACACTGACATCTCAGTTCTTCTGGCCTTTCTAAAATTGACAGTTTTGAACCTCATCCACACTAATTATTTTTGAGAAGTTGCAATGAGCATCCTTGTAAGAATGTTGGACTGTGTTTACAATTAAGGGCTGTCTAGAGGATAAGGATGGCTTTTTTTTCTCTTTCGACAACACTGATTGAATTCTGACAAACCACTTTTTCCTTGTTTCCCTTGATGTTTCCTTATGCTATGACATGAATAAATTACACAGTGGGAAGTAAATGAGAAGATTTCATACTGATAACCATGTCTGTGCTTTAGCTTTTTTGTTTTTCTTCACCACATTCCCTGCTCTAAATGAATATGTACAATTACACATCTCTATTCTCTCACAGTATAAAATGGCCCTTCTTCTCCAGATAAAATTTGTTGTCCCACAAAGATGATCTTCATTCTTCCTTTTGGAAAGGCCTTGAGAAATGCAGAATTATGCTTAGAATTCTAGGGATGGTAGATGAAATAATGTTAAATGTCTGTCTCAAGTCCCTATACTTGTACCCAGAGCTAGAAAAGTTAGAACTTTATCTCAGAATTTCACTGCCAGACCTACTACATACTTTCACACTTTCCTCTATTAAATGTTATTGATTTCAAGTTGTATTTCATAATAACTGTTATGCCAGGCCCTGAACTGGGTGACTGTGGAAACCAGCTCTGTGCTCCTGCTGGTAAGAAGAATGTGCTGGTTGCAGGCCAGGTTGATTAAATTGCCATGAGATTCCTGCACATCCTCCTCACAAGCCACAAGGAGGCCAGGCTGTGCTCAGTAATGGACTGACCCTGTGCCTGGTGTGCCCTTGCTGCCACCAGACAGCCACAGCTGAGCTTTGCTGTTTGTTTCCAGTGGGTAAGGGGAGGAAAAGCCAGACCACTTTGGGTGACCCAGAGGAAGGAGAGTATTGCCATTTGAGAGACGAGTATATTAGCATAAGGTGTAGTCTGAAGCCTTGTGGCATTTTTCATTTTATTTCTGCTTGTGTTAGATGGGAAGGGAAGACTCACATTGAACCTCTGCACATAACATACATGCCAAGGACTCTGGTTACCCTGGTCCTGTTTCTAGCCTGACAACGAGTCTCTCTGCTGCTGTTGCAAGGTCCTGTTACCCCTCTGTGCTGGTGTACAGAGCATGACACTGTGTCTTCAGCAGGGAAGTGGGACTAATGACTGGAAAGGCATGACAAGGCTTCACTCACTCATATTTGCAAATGGTTTTGCTTATTTCTCAAGGAAAAAATAATGACATGAAGCTAAATACTGTTAATGGTCAAAACAGACACCTTTTATACTCCAATTAATAAACAAATGATTTAATTACCCTAAACTGGTTGTTAGAGGCATACATATCTTACTGATAATTTAATAAAGTTACCCTCCAAACCTTCTGTGATCATAGTTAATTGCACAAAAATTTAAAGTCTGCAAAATCAGCTTTTGGGATTAAAGGACAAAACTGTCAGTCATGTCTCTGAGGACTGCCTTTTTTTCTGTAATTGTGGCTTGAAGGATTTCAAAAGCTTCTTTTCTCACTTAGCTTGATTGGTGAACCTAATGGTCATTTTGATTTTTTTTTGTCTTATTCTTAATTATTTCTAAACTCCCAGATGCTTCCAGAAAAACAAGTTTCCTTGAAACAATGTGCCTCACTAACAATATTTTTATCATAGGAAACTATAGAAAGCTTGTGGGTTTGAAGCAGAACTGATTTTCTTTTCAGTCCTCTTACAGCCAAATACTACACATAAAAAATGAATCTATGAAATTTCAATTGTTCCTGTGGGACTGGAATTTTAAGTAAAGAAAAAACATTTCTGTAATATCTGCTCAATTGTAACACAGTTCAGTGACCCGCTTATGATCAGGAGCTATCTTTATGCTTCCTCATCTCTTTCAAGGACAATCTTGTGTGAAAGTCAGCCCTGCACTGGAAGCTGGCAGCTTTTTCACTCCTGGGAGGGGGAGCCAGGCTCTAACAACCACTGCCTGCCAGCTGCCAGCCAGAGGCACAGCATCATCCCATGTGGCATCACCTACAGAAATGCATATCCACATGCACATATACCATATGCATATATATAAATATATGCATATACATATATCTCATAAGATTCCTTTTGTGAAGCTCCTTGTTTGAGGCTGTGCCTTTTGATAGAAATTCAGCTCCTCTCACTTTGGTTGCAGGCGTTCCAATCCATGTCACCAGAGCAGAGTGATGCTGTGGGTGACATTGCTGTGTGAGCATCATTTTGCTTTCTCCACCCCTCCGGCACGCCTCTGATTTGATACACTTGTCAGGCAAGGAAGGCGTAATGCTCTGGAAGATCCCTGCAATTACAAGCCTGATAGTTAGAGGCCTCCCACAGAGAAACTAAAATATCTCTTTTACCTCATTGCTGGGGATTGCACTTGCAATAATAACTTCAAAATTAGAATCAGAAGCTGCCCAATGAATGGATTTCTCCTGACAGTGTGTGCTCGGGAAGTGGCAGCGGTAGAGAAATCCTGCAGCTTTACACTTTATTGTGCACCTTTGCCTTACAAGCTCACTAGGAGAGCTGTTCTATGACATAGTTTTAAAGACTTTCTGTTGTCTGCATTATCACAGATTTGCTGCTTATATCAGTGTGAAAATCCCATAACTTGTCATAGCTGGCATTCACCATACAATGATGTAGTAGAGCCATAAGAAAACCAGCATCTGGAATACTCTCTTCTCCTCTCATGAAGCATATGCTCATTTTCTAAGGGTCTCTGCCATAATGTTGGTGGATCATGCCTCCTCAAAGGCTAGAGATTGATCACCCCCAATACAAAGGCTGAGTACTGAGAGCTGCAGAGTTTTTCTGATGCCAGATTACTTTATGAGAAGCTGTAGAGACGGCAGCACTCAGGAGAAGACTGAGGCATTTCACAGTTTTATTTGCACTACAGGTGTATTTTGACAACTAAAGAAGCCCTGGGTATCCTCTGGCTCCCTTCTTCCATGCAGAGGAACTCTGAGCTGTAAGGGAGAGGAGTCAAAACCATGTCTCCTTTTAGCATTGAGCTAGAACAAAACTGGGGAGAGAGCATGATTCCATCCTGGGAAGTGCTCATTCATCCCTCATGTCTTATATAGATTGGCCCTAAAAACTTCTATCTGAGGCATGTGATTTACTTCCATGTTCATGATAAATTATACCTAGAGTACATTCTGGTACAGCTTATATTAGAATGTGTGCAAACATGCTGCCATTCATTCACTGGTGTGGTGACAGGCCTAGGTGAAAGCAAAATAGAGGAGCCTCCATTGTGACTTAGACAAAGCCAGCAGCAGCCAAGACTAATCTGTGTGCAGTTTAATGCTGCGGCAGAAGACTGTTCTGTAGATGTGGTTTTAGGAAGGTTATCTGCAGTCTTCTGAGCACTGGTAGCAGTTGGGAAGCAACATTCAATTCTGCCTCCAGAGTCTGGGAAGTTCTCAAAGTCAACATCTGATTCACATTTTGGTTAACCATCTATTTTTGGATGTCTCTTCTCACTCAAAATGATGTGGATCAAGTATTTCTCTCATTATTTGGAGTACTCTCTCATCAAAACTAACTCTTTCAAAATTTCCTGCTAGCTCTGGTGGCTGCCAGTGTGGTGGGAAAAGCAATAGTCAGGATGGTTATGATGCTCTTCAGAGAACGTGGCCTTCTTAAGCAAGGACTGCTGTATGGGTGGTAAGGCACTTTCTTCTATTGTATTTGGTGGAATCATGTCACTCTCATACTCTCATGGACATATAGGGAGGCTCAACAAGATCCTCAGAGGACAGCTGCTGTGAAAATTACCAGTGTGTGGAATTAGAATCAGTTGGACTTTGAACCCTGCTTCATACTGCCCTGTGTCTGGCAGATTGTGTAAGTACATGAAAGGCTTTTTGTCCATCTATAACTGTAGTCATTAACCAAGGAACAGGCAATTACTGTAAGCAACATAATAATCTTAAATTCCAGAGATGATTGCACAGGACACTAGAGAAACAGTGGATTATCCAGTGTTTGTCTAGTAGAAAACAGACCACTGAACAATCAGGTAGCACTGGAACACAAAACCAGCTGTTATGTTTCATGCAAACCTAGGCAACAGTGGCCCTCTCACCCATGTTTCTCATAGTTGCCATTGGTTTCATATATTCCACTGGCTGCATACAGTGGAATTGATGGTTTCCCTTAGGCATATGTGTCTGCTTTCCATCATTAAAAACTCTTTGTTTTTAAAAGAAGAGAGCAGAAGCTACTCTGATTTTTCCTTTGAATCAACATGCTTCCGTGAAAACCGCTTTATAATAGCCCTGATATCAAGTTAGAGGTGGATGCCTCTGCAAAGTGCTTTTATAAAATGCTTAGATCAGTGCAGCTCACTGCTAGGAAGGCAGACTTCCAAGGAGAACTGTAACACAGGAGTATCAGAGCAAAAAATGGTGATGTGAATGTTTCTTAATTGAATTCAGTTTCTCAAGGCACTACAATCATTTGTTATTTGTGAAAGGACAAAATGCACTTCCATGCAATTTGCATATACATTTGGCCATCCTTTCTTCTGGGATAGGAGAATATATATAATCTCTCTCCTTTATTAAGGGGTGACAGCTGCTACAATGTCACCTAGACTCACTAAGCAGGCTCAAAGCTGACATGAGGGAATGAAAGTGCTGGCAGCAACTGCTGAGCCGTGAGGGTGAGATGTGAAGCTGGCTCAGAATGGAGAGGCTGTGATATGTGAGGGGGGTGGGTCACAGGACTCCAGCAAAGGAACATCTGGATCTGGTTTAATGGAACATCACAATTACTCAGCACAATTTAAATGAACCATTAAAGCCAGCACTGAAATAAAAGGTAAAAGTGCTCTGTGGAGAAATGAAGCTTTCATGCCACTACCCTGCTTGGTCTCCAACAATGCTGCTTAGTTTATTAGAGTAGTTTTCCAGCCAGGGTTGTGCTGTCTGTCAGCCCTATGAGGTGGCTTGGGTGGCTGTTGGGGAATGGGCAGGTGAGGCAGCATGGTGCTTTCTAATCTGCTGTTGAAGAAATGAGATTAGTGACTGCAGTGTAGGCATAGCATTGTTTTAATTGACAAAGGTAGGAGATGTCCACAAATGCTCTGTAAAACCTGTGATCAGCTTTGGTATAGAAAATTTTTACCATTCACTATACTTCAGTAAAAGTCTTGCCTCCTTAAATTAAAGTTTAAACTTCCCTGCACCAAATTGCCAAAGTGGTATTTTCAGTCTGTAATATATGGACCAGCAGAAGACATCAGAGGAATTTTAGGGCAAGTGAATGTTATGCCAGCTGAAGTCATCTTGCTTTTTTTTTAGAGAGAGGGTTGCATCTTAAGAGGATGAATAATATAATGAATCTTTTGGCTTGTTACCAATTAGAACAGTGAAATTTCATAATCTATCACTATTTTGGAAGGTGAATGACAGCACCAGATGTACAACACTGGTGACTCAGATCTTAGGAAACTAATTAATAATGTTAGCTGAACAATTAAAAACCTGGTGTTAAGAGATGCTCAAAAGACAGCAGCACAATTCTTAACAACAGAGGCAGAAAGAATTGCAGTAGCTTTTGACAGATGAAGTCTGCTCCACAGGCCTCTTGAAAATCTCTGTAACAAATGGTGGGCCCCATAGCAAAACTTTTAGGAAATACAAGACTATGTTAGACAGATAACATTGTCCAAGACTTTGGCTCAATTACAAGTACTGGAGCATTACAAATAATACTCAGTGGTCATATTCATTCCTTTTTTCATGAAGTATGTAGCTCAGGAAGTTCAGCAGTGTGAAACTAAAGAATTGTATTGATAGGCTTGACTGAATAGATCCTATGGTTACAGTGAACTTGCTTCTTCTTGAATGCAGTAAAGCACTGGTTATTGATCAGTTAACACTACCATATATTTGCCACTTAAAATTACCATCTAGCTACTTCCCCAAACTACAAATGTCAACTTTGTACTGTCAGAAGAGAATTAAGAGAGCAGACAACCCAAAAATTCTGTTTGAAAAGAAGTGCCATGCTATGCCACTGCATAGGACCAGCAGCTGAAAAAAATTGGGCCCAGCTTCAGAAGGGGTTCTAGAACCTCCTGTGTCTAAGAAGTACATCCCCAAAGTCAGTGGCATTGGCCACCAAGACAAGAAGATGCACCTAAAGAGCTGATATTTTAGGTGAGACAGATAATGCTGTCAACTTCAAAGTGTAGGTACAAGTTATATCAGAAACCTTCCCACTGAAGACATCAGAATTCAGATACATCTGAAATTAAAATTGGTAATTAAATCTCTGGAAATTAGAGTTTCTGGCTACCTCTCAGCTTTGCATCTCTAGGAAAAAGAAGCCAACCTTGGTATTGGGGTGCTGATTATTTTAAAGGACTTTCAGTTGAATGAAGCCTTTATGGACTGGGCTAGTCTGTGTGGACAGGAGCAGAGCTGGGTACACAGAGATGTATTCCCAGGGCAGAGTTGAGCCTGAGCACAGATAAAGGATTGATGTAAGTCCTCAGATGAATGAAAGCATGCAGAACTTTATGAATTCAAAAAAAAAAATTGAGTCAATTTAAAAAAGTTATCTAGGCTAGGAGAAAGGATAAGCTCAGGGAATTAGACAGGCTGGGGAAGATCTGCACATGTGACCCAATCATGTATGACAAACTCTGCACCTTCTATTACTGGAAATGAGCTATCAGTGTAAAAAATGCCATGAACAAGGCAAGGAAAAGAGGATTCTGAAAAAATTTTTTCATAACATCTTGCACAGATCTTTTTTGTTGGCTGTATTTTTTTGATGTGTCCATTTGCAGTTTCTAAACTCACCCCTCCCTTGCATTTAGAATTTCAGCAAGAGTCTGAAGGTACCTGCAATCTGTCACCATACTGTTAAGCAGGTGTTGAGGGGGGGTGGCATGGGAAGTTTGCAACACAAAGGTGAACAGAGATAAAACCTTAGTAAATTGCTATAAAATGTAGTTAGGGAAAGATCTGTGAGAAACAGCATTATGTGAACATATATAAACCAATCTCCAATATCCATAAAAGATCCTTTTACTTCTCTACTTCTTACGTATCAGATGTTCTCTTCCTTGAAAAGATATTTATAGCACCATTTAATACATTTAACTGGTGGCCCTATGGCCTATAATTGTCTCCTGAGAGAAAGTGGTTGCACAGGTTTCATAATAGTAGTTTAATGTTTGAATTAACACTCTAGTGGTTAGTTTTGTCACTCTAGGTTTTTAGTTCTGTCTTCTCTTTTTGTGGCAGTGGGGGAGAAAGGAGGTGTGAGGTAGGTGTAATCGAATGAGTAATCTAATGAGTGTCTAATATAAAATATGTATATGATTTCTTCTGTCCTGCCCTATTGTCTGTAATGGTGTTAATGCGCTGTGACCACCAATTGCTATGATTAAGTGTTGCTGTCCCCAAATAGTATTTATCACTAAATTCAATATAATAGCAGGTATATAAGAAAAAACATGCAAAATCACAAAAGATTAGAAATATGTCACCCATTGAGAACACACCACTGCCTTCTGGAAGTTATGACTTTGGCAGTTATTATACACACTTACAAGGTCTTGTCACCAGATGATCAGAACATACCCTACCTGGTTTATCTTAGGAGCAAATATTACTTTCCTCAGCAGGAATTATTGTTTATTAGAATGTCCTTGCTATTATACCTGTCTGACATAACTCAGTAGGTATAAGGTAATGCCTCTGAAAAAAATTCTGTAAATTCCTTAACTGCTTCTGGAAAGCAGTCAAAGAAATATCTGTATGTCTTTACATTAACCTTATATTTGCCAGATACTTTTTGGCAGACAAACAAATCAGATTTCCTAATGCATACTGTACATACAAATTCTAAATAAGCATAGAGACTGATATGTAAGACTGTTGCCTTATGTACTTAAGGTGGGAATTAGCTGGAACTTATCTGAAATGACAGCTTAAGCAATCTTGCCCTTCAACTCAACCTTGAATTTGATCATCTTTCTTTAAAAGAGCACAGACACCCTGAGTGAGTGTCTGAGCCCAGGCATGTGTGGACAAGTGCCCTGGTCTGGGAAGCCAGGCATTTTGTGCTCACCTCAATATTCCACAATATGCCACCACTTGAGGCAGGGAAATGCCAACATTCCAAAAGGCTCAGCTGAAAAATGAGGCCATGAACAGAGAGGAAGGTTTGGGTATGGCAACCTAAGTTATGCGGGATAACTTACCTGGAAGTGCATGCCCACCCTGTGTGCCTTGAGCACACTGACAGACAGGATCAGCAGCCCTACACTTGCCCTGCCTGAAGACCCCCCACATCCTTCCTGCTCCATGTCAAGGGCCTGCTCCATGCCTGATGCTCTGCTCACAGAGCAGGGAGTGGGGCTTGAGTTCCCCTCTCAGGCTGCAGGTGATGCAAAGTGAAATAGAAATCATTTCACAGCACCCAGAAGCTGAATCACTCTCTTAGCTGTGAGTGTAAAGCCCTGGGTGAGATGGTGAGTGGGTAGGTGAAAGCCAAAGTCAGTAGGTTGGACAGCACAGGGAGACTTTTAGTCAGCAACAACCTGAATAATGTGGTCACAGAGCTTAAATTTGGTTCCCTACCTGTCACAGGGAAAGTACGAAACTGCACAGATTTCAAATTAGAGGGTTCATCAGAAGAAGAGTGTTAGTGGTGCTATGGCCCAGCTGAAGTTTGAAGGAGAGGCCATGAAAAAGATTAGCAAAACAACTCAAGAAACTGGGGGCTGTTGAGTTTTGAAAATTCTTTTTGTTGAGTTAATTGGAAACCTTCTAGCAAAGCACTTTAACCAAAACATGTCTTGTGTCTGAAACTACAGTGTGTTTTCTAAAAGGCTTTGGATTCAACATATTTCCACAGCAAAGCTCTGAGTCATCTTGGGTCTTCCTGGAGATGTGGCTGAGGGAAGGAGTCCTGAACCAGCTGTGTGCAGTGGGAGTTGTTCTGAGGCAAGGAGTCAAGAAGAGGTTTCAGGCAGCAGGCATCTTCCCTTCCTCTCACACCTCTGTGTCTAGTGTCACAGGTCTCTCAGGTCTTGCAGTGGGTACCATGGCAGCTTCCATGTTGGCCTGGTGGCAGTTCTAAGTCTGAGCTGTTAGCTCCCTCTACAGCACTGGTACATCTGCCAGTCCAACTGGGAAGGCTCCACTATGCTCACATTCCTACACTCTGTCCTTTGGGAGTTTGCCTCAATGCAGGGACATGATTCCTTTTGTAGAGGAAGCAAAGGAGTACTTTAATGAAAGATTTGAATAATTTTATACATTTACTTGAAGATGTAAATTTACCAGGATGCTTTCCAATCCCACTCACCACAGCCCTAATATGTACTGGCCAATTCTATTTTTCAGAAAAGAGGGTATGTGCTTCCTTTTAGGTCATGCACATATTTAGCAAGAGGAAGGGTGGGAAGTGATGTCCTTGTCTAATGGGTCTCAGTCTTCTCCCTTGACGCCTTAGGAACAGTCCTCAACAAGTCTAACACTTACCCTTAGGTAATAAAAGACTTTTTAAGGGGACTGTCATGACCTTCAGCTGGGTAAGATTTTACTGACACCAAAGCCCTTTGCTGGAGCGGACCCTCAAGTCCTTATGCAGAAAGCCCATCACCCATCTTGAACGTATGCTAAGGAAAAGTTGTGCTCAAAGTTAGCAGGAACTTTTCCATTGCTCTCTGGGACCTCTGGGCAAGGCCCAAGGGCAGGCCTCTCTTCTTGCTCCACAGCCCCAAGAATACTGACAACAGCTTTTGAAGTAAGCATGAGATGTGTGTATCCCACAGAAACACCCTGGATGTTATGTGGAAGGCAGAGCTGTGTTGTTAAAGTGTCAGGCTGCAAGTTATAGGAACATTCACAGGAAAAGAATTCCTGAAAGAGCTCTGCCCCTGCTGCCTCATTTCTCAGACTGTCATTTCTATGTTCTGAACATATCCAGTGGTACCAATTAAATGCTTACAGATTATTAATTAATGAAGCAGCCTGTGAGGATTTGTGCCGCAAGGCTCCCTCAGCACTAGGATGGCTGTTCCACACTCCCTGGCTCCTCTGAGATTTTTGTTCAAAAAAACCCCTTCATGTATATACTGAGATGATATAGAATTTGTTATGTAGTTCAAAATAACAGTGATAAATAAATGAAAATATTTTAAGAAGTGGATAACTGTAGAATTGGCATTTGCAGGAGCAGGGAAAAGCCAGGGGGAAGTCTGGTGTTGGGGGAGAGCCATCCTCACATGTCACAGGAGAGTGTTCCACAGGCTGCAGCCAAGTGCTCCTGCCTCACGTGTGTGACCACAGGAGCAGCCAGCTTCCATGTGACTGCGGAGGAATGTTGAGCACAGCTTTCAGTGTGCCTTGATGCATGCCTGCAAAGAAAATTTCTACAGCTGTTGTGTAGTCAAGTGGATTTCTTTTATGAAGTGCTTGTAAGATGTCATTTAACAGAGTTGATATTGAAAAACAACTCATGTTCTTTCTCTTCTTTTACGTCAGCAGGGGTTTTGGAGCAGGTAAGCTTTTGCAGGGTACAGCTTGTGGGTTTTTTAAAGGTCATTTCCTAATCAGGTCTTGAGTGCCTTTATCTCTTAAGACGTCCAGAGGAATGTCCAGGCTGCGTTGGAAGTTTGGCATTTCCATATTTTCATTAAAGGAATATAGGAAAAAGGCTGAAATCCTCTGGACAGAGAGTATCCTAAGTGTACACTTTGTCTGCCTGCTTCTTGTCACCATCTGCCTTTATCTTCAACTGCAGTCCTCTGAGAAATGCTGGAGTTAGCAAGAGGAAGTAACTGGTTCCACTGCACAGTCTAGACATGTAAGAGTTTGAATTTCATTCCAAGGTCAAGTCTTCAGAAGCAAATTTTCTAGCAATTTAATCTTTATTAAAAAAAAAAAAAGCCGCATACCTGAAGAAGTGCCAAAGGGATTTCAAATTGAATTTAGAGATGCATTTACTGTAACAATCAGAACTTTCCTTTACCACTGTACATAGTTGTGGGATTTAATGTTACCCTTGGCAATGCAAAGCTCTTATCCTAGAATAGTTACTTTATGAACTCCTACAGTGAAAACTTTGCAAAGGGACGGATGGAGGAGGTCCCACAGCCAGACATCAGGCAGTGGTGCATGACAGCAACTTGGGTTGGGTGGGTGAGGTGGCAGATTCACAGCATGAGGTGGGTGAGCTCTCCATTTGACTGGGGCAGGAGCAGGTCAGCTCTCCTACTTCCTGCTCAGGGCTTCTCCAAATCAAGGCAAAGCTTTTGCTTTCCTAAAGAAGAAGGAATGGGGTTAGTTGGAAGTGTAGAAGGTGGATTTTATGCAGATGACAGAGGACATCCCTGAAGAATGTGTTGCTGCAAGACAGTAGAATGGGAGAAGGTCCTGACCCTCTTTACATGTCAGTAGAAGAAAAGCCTGATTTTCTTGGGCCCTGGTATAAGAAAACTAGAATACAGTTTCTTGCCTGACATAATAGTGAGTGAGACAACTAATTAGGCCTATGGATAGTTCCGAAGCTCACCTGTGCCACTATTCTAACATTTTACATCATTAGCAAATGTAACAGTTATTCCTGATTGAGTTTCTTTTTCATCTCCTTTGTATCCTGTCTTTTGAGGCTTTCAGTGCAACAAACAAATAAAGAAACAAACTATCAAATATGCAAGTGCCTTCGGTGTTGTCACTTCTGGCTGCCAGAAACAGGACTGAAACCAGTGCCCTGCTTTGCACATGGTATTAAAACACTAGCTAAAAGAGATTAGTCATTATTATCTTGAGGCTAGTGTTTAACTAGTGACCTAGCAGCAAAGCCTTCCTGCCTGATCATTCCAGCAGCTCTGAGAGCAGTTCTAGAGTCTTATTCCAGGCACGCTCTGCTGTGTAAGAGCTATTGGCATGCAGACAGCGTGCACACCAACTGGGAAAAATGAAGCAGTGTCAAGAATGCTTTGGCTATATTAACTCTGAGTATGTCCTGCTCTGAGATTTGGGGTTTAACCCCAAATTTAATCTCTTTCCAGTAAGAGGAAAAGTTTATATTATGCTGAAAACCCATGGTTGTGCTTTGAAAGGAGGTTGTCAAAAATGTATTTTGTCTGTTTGGTTTGAAGACCTAATAAAAGGAAATTTGTATTTTATTCTTGAATACTGAAGATCATCACAAAGATCTTTATAAATGCACTGACTGATTTATTAGTGAATCCAGTCAGCTGGCTGCCAAATATCAAGATTTTGGTCATATTTTCATATTGATTCACCTGGTGAAGGTCACAGATGCAGCAAAGAGCACAGTGCATTTCAGCTGCTAAATTTGTCTGACCCTGACATGGATCAGGTTCTTCCACTCTACATTTTAGAGAAATGTTCTTTTTCCCTGCTAAAAGTTTCAATGTTTCTCCTTAATGCCCAGAGATAGATGATTTGGGAAAGTACCATTCAGGACACCAAGCTGCTTTGTCTTTTCTTTGTTGTAGGACTGTCCCATCATCACAGCAACTAATTTGGCACTATTTTATTTGACACAGATCTAAGTACCTTGCTTCAGAGATAGAGCTGAAGTCTTCTAAACAGCACTCTCTCCAGAGAAAATATCCTTAGGTCAAAAGTGTGGTCATTCATTGTCGGATGAACAACATGAAACCTTTGTGCAATAAGAGGAGAAATATTTCATTGAAAGGCCTTTCATTTACCTGCTGTTGTTTGCATTTATACATATTTGTTTTTTTCTGCATTCAAATGAGAAAAGAGATATTTGGACAGAAAATTCTTCTGCTTTAGGTAGGTTCTATTTATATTCTTCCAAATGACACAGCAGTCTTTGATAAATATGGTTTATAGTTAGCATTGCATGCTCTGATTCTAAAATCCAGGACATTGTTGATCCAATTAAATACTCGTCTTTTGATGACTAAGAAGATTATTCCAGCTTCCAGTTCACAAGAAACCTCAAGAGAGCTCCTTGCTTTGAGCTCTCAGTTGTGTCTTCATCCCTCCTGAGTAAGGAATAGTGTGAATCTGACTAGAAAGACATTTTCCACTTGTTTTGTCAATTCCGTTAAAAGTATTATCCCCTAGAGAGTATCTTTCCTCAAATTAACTGAAGATTTATGAATCCCCAAAGAGATAACTTCAGACTGCATCATGGTCCAGTGGATTTTGATTTTCACTGAGAAAATTTGTTCCTCTAAATTTCATACTTCATTTTCTTTCTAACAAAATATAGAAAATCCAGACGGTTTTCATCCCCTTGCAAAAGGCACGCCCCTGAACTTCCCCTTTTCCCCAGCCCCCAGCTTCCTGCATGGAGTGTGAAGAAAATTAAAAAAACCCAAATGTATTTGGATTATTTTATTTCAAAAACTGGATTAAATGGCAAGCGATGTTCTCCAATGTCTGGTGTAAAGCCAGCAGACAACCTGCTGGTATCAAGAATGAGTCTAATGAGTAGAACAGGTTCTCATTTGGTGTAAAACAGTACTATCCTAGCGAGATAGACTAAGCTCAGCAGAGCTGTATTTTTTGCACTAAATAATCCAGCCTACTTCATCTCAGTGCATTTAAAGATAGCTGAGGAATGATCATGTAGCCTCCAAGCCCAGGAGTCTTTGAATGAGTCACCCTTCTGCCATCCAGATCTTCTGGCCAGCTCCTCAAACCTCTCTTATTTTAATTTCTGTTTCCCATTAAGAGCATGTTAATCCTGCTGTTATTGCTGCCTTTCTGTCCCTGCTGCTTTTCCATTCTTCAGGGAAGTTCTTGAGGACACAGTACTTTCATTAACTTTTCTTCATACAATGAAGTCCTGCAGAAGCCTTTGTTTATCAATTTTTTTGTATTTATTTACCTAATCTGATTTTGATCACAAGGAATTTATTTAGAATTTGATGATACTTCCTCAGCTAATTACTATCACATGTTATAATTCATTCTCAAGTGAATGAGCCTTTCAAATAAAGCAATGCAGAAATACCCAATGGGACCCTGCTGGAACTACTTTGTTCAGCAAAGCTGGAATTCAAAGACCTGTGAATTGGAAAATACTTTCCAGCCAATTAAAACTGCACAAAAGACACTGACCCTTCTTGCATGAGGTTGTTAAGATGAGATGCTCTGCAGGATGACTGTTCCAGAAACAGGAAGCAAGGAGTGGTAAAGCATCAAGGTTTTGTTGCCCTGTGCACTGCTGACAGTTTTCAGTCTGGAAAAACCTCCCTGAAAACTTCAAGACTGATAATTGTGATTAACTGGACAGAACTGATGACTATGGTTATTATTACTCTTATTAATGAGGCATTTTACAGATGGTTATGAAATTATTATCCTAGAAACCTGCTGGCACACTCACTGTATTCAAATAGAGGAGAATATCAAACACTTGATGCTTCTGCTCTGTGCTCTGCTGACCCCAGTCTCACTCCCAAGAACATCTGTTCTAACTCATTTGGTTAATCATCAGTTTTCTTAGGGGAAGAGGTTAATAGACATCTTCAGAGAGGTGCATGTTCAAGAGTGAATGACAGCGTGCCCATCAGGAAAGAATGTTAGCAGCAATTATGGAGAGAGAATTTAAAAGCACAGGACAAAAGTACTGGGAAAAGCACAGCAATGTAGTTTGTTGGGGTATATGGCTGGGAAGAAGGGGTCATAACAAATGAAGGCAGGGGATGTGGGGAGGACCACGAAGGTGGGCAGAAAGAAATATGCAATGAAGGAAGCCAGATGAAGGATCTAGACATCAAGGGAAGAAAATTGTTAAGGGCTCCTACATCTATGGGATATTACTGTCAGTATGTGAAATACATTGAAGTTTAGAATCTGAAGATCCCAGATGAATAGAAGTTAGTAAACAGATTACAGAAGTAAAAATCAGAATTTTGGTATGTTGCTGCTTATCATGGGACTATTGTGTACTATCAGTATGTGAAGAGTTATTGGCTTTATTTTTAGAGATTTACGAAAAACAATTTTGTCTTTATTGGCATCTGACAAACCTGGATGTAACTTGCTTTTTAAATTGTTATGACAATGGTGTTGGAAGCCTTGAGAATTTTTTGGTAATTGTGTGGAAATGAGCACACCAAAAATGAACAGGAAATGCGCAACCAGAGCAAAGATTTAAATGGTCTTGTATTTTCCTGTTATGCTGTTGTAGTTACAGCTGCTTGGTTCTTCAGCTGAAAAGAAGGAAAACAATGGCAAACTGTTTGATCCTTTTTAACTGCTGGATGCAAGCACAGGGCATATGTTTCCTAAAAGACGTACATGTTGGCCTTGATTCCTCCTAACCATATCTGGGCAAATAATCAAGGTTGGCCCCTCACTGACTGGCAGCTCCCTCCACAGCAAAGGGTGATCAATACCTCCAGAGTCTGATTCAGATCTTACTTCAGGGATGTGCTAGATAAAAGCTATTAGTATTCTTTAATTATAATGCCAAGAGGAAGTTGAATGGGGATTTGGTAAGCTAATGAACTGCTGCTGTTTATGAGGCCAGTAAGATTTCTGCTTTCCTGAGGAAGAATTTGAGAAAGTTTGCAGCTCAGGAAAACTCATTGAAGGTCTAAGCTTCCTTAAAAGCTGTCCAGGTTTACTTCTAATCTAGAGGAATAAACAGGTGAAGTTTGCTCTACTTGCAACCATTATAACTTTACCTTTGATAACTGTGCAGGTCACATCCACAGTGGGAGACCACCACAGAAGCTACTTCATGGAACAAACATATCTGACACAGGCAACTTAATGCCAGAAAGGTTAGAGACTCCTCATCCTTGGAGATTTTGAAAACATAGCTTGAGGAGGCCTTGGGTGAGACTCACTCTTGCTCTGAGTGAAAAATTGGACCAGATGACCTCTAGAGATTCCCTCTAACCCAAATTTTTCTACACTTTTAGTAAAAATTTATTTGCTGAATAATACCAGTAACTTCCATGCCTCTTTCTGATTTTGAAACAAACCTGTAGGGAAATAGCTAAAGCTTTTAATTAAAATTGATTTAATGTTATTTAATCTAAATTCCCTGAGATAAAACTGTGCTGATTAAAAAAAAAAAAAAGGAAACATCTGTGATTAAAACCAAAGCAAAATGGAAAAAATTAATCAACTTTTTGTGGTTTGATTCAACACATAATCCTTCAGTTTAAAACTGAATGCATTTTTTCTTACTTTCATTTGAAGTAAATTGGAATAAATATAGCAGAATTTTTAATATTTTTAAAAATTGTTCTCAAAACAAATTCTGCTTGTTTTTTTGAGCATCATTCTTGCACAACATTTCCTGCAAATGCCTTTCTAGAGATAAGATTTCTTGAACTGTTCCCATTCCCATCCCAGAAACCTGATGTAGGCTGTGAATAAGGCAGCAGAGTGCTGTTAGTCATCAGAGCTTGTCCCAACAAGGTTCTGAACCTTTCACTACCAGAAAAAAAAAGCATTTTTTCATTGGAAATAAATCAGAAGAGTGCTGTGAGGGATAACTGGCCGAGTGATGTATTTTTTATTGGTTGCATCATCTGCCTGAAAAGAGAGAGGACTCTGAAGAGCCTTCCCCCCTTTACTGTGCGTGTGTGTTCTAAAGCAGCACCTTTTGGCAGCAGCTCTCAAGGCACCCATACTGCACCATACAGAAACTACACCGGGTAAATTGCGGATGTGATGTGAACACAGGTCCAGTCTCAAGGAGGATGACACTAGAATGGTTCTGTTTGCCTTCTTCATGTCCTCAGTGCTTCACTCAGGTAGGAATGCTCAGTGTTAAACACTGATTCTTCAACGATGTCCCTGCTGTATAATTCCTGCTCACACTGCAGTCACTAGATGACTTTCTGTGAGCCAGCATGGAATCACAGAACCATTTAAGTTGGAAAAGACTTTAGGGTCATTGAGTCCCACTGTTTACCCAGCACTGCCAAATCCACGTGTAAACCGTGCTCCAAGAACCACATGTGCACCTCTTAAACACCTTCAGAGACAGTGAATCCTTGTCTGGGTACCCTGTTCCAAGGCTTGACAACTCTTTTGGTGAAGAATTTTTTCCAGATATCCAATATAAACCTCTCCTGGAACAACTCGAGGTTGTTTACTCTTGTCCTTTCCTGCGTTACTTGGGAAAAGAGACCAACCCTCACCACCTGCCTCCTTTCAGAGAGTTGTAGAGTGTAATAAGGTCTCACTTTGAGCCTCCTTTTCTTCCTTGCATTATTATGGTTATTCTTCCTGTGCCATAGAGACTGCTGAGCTAGGCTTATTTGAGTAAATCTCAGATGATTCTTCTTTCTTTGACCTTCAAATACTCATTCCAAAAGTTTGAAAGCATAGAAATACTGAATTTATTCATATGTCAATAGGGACTCTGTTCAGGAGTGTAGGTAACATTTTGAAACACATAGCACTTGTAATATTTCTGGTAGTTGAGTCACGAGGAGAGGCATCTTTTGGTAATAATAGTTGATATTACTAGTCACTGAAATAGGTGCAGGAAAGTAGCTACTGCCATAGAAATGGATTGCCAAAGCAATTATAAGTTTCAAGTTGCAAGTTTTGTGTTGAGTCATTTATATTTGATTGTACAAAGCTGTCAACCTATTGCCTTGCCAGCCTATCTATGAGGGAAGCCGGGTGACTGCTGCTGGATTCCATTTTCACTGCTCAGCACTGACTGAGTCTGACCTACATAAGTCAATCAAACAACCAAAGAGATGGGCTTGACACAAATGCGGGCTGGTTATCAAGTATCTGATATTCACTATTTGGTATATCTTCTCTCTTGATTTTGGGGTGCTGAGCTTATGTCTGTTAAACACAGCATGAACCAGAAGTACCCAGAAATTGGTGCTCTCCTCTCTGAATTGCTCCCCTGGCACCTCTCACTGTCACAGTGTACCACTTTTTTAAAAAAAGCAAAGCTGCACTATCAAACAAAACCAGAAGAAATCATTCCCAGTGCTTTTTTGATAGCCCGCGATATAATCTCCAATGCAAGTCTTTGCTCCAAGAAGACACTCTGAGCTGATTTGTTCTCCAGGGAAAGCTACAGTGTAACCAGGATCTCATTACACTGTCTATACAACACCTTGAACAGTTTGTCAGTCACTTTTCTTCCTTCCTTTATAAGTTAGAGTATCTGAACAAAACAATTAAATGGTAATTTGGAGGAACTTGGGACAGTAAGATCAGACAGCATTATTGCTTTGAAGCACAACTATATGAATTATGACCTCACCTAGGTAGCTTTTATGGCAGAAAGGTCATTAGAAAGTTTGTCATCTATAGGTTTTCTAACTGAGTGTGTGAAGTTACCAGGAAATATGTACAAATTGTTTTCAAAAGATGCTCATTTTCTTCCCCCTATTGCTGTAATTTTCTCGGATTCTCATGGGGTGGGAGTCAGACTTTTCCCTTTTGGAGGAAAAGACCACTGGTTGGAATACTAAGGTAGTTTGCCTTCTACTTGTTTTCAGAAATCACAGAACTCATGTGCCTTAATAACTGGCCCCAGTTTACTTTGTTAACACTAAAGCTAATCCCAGTCAAATTTGCCTAAAATAAAAATTTCTCAGGAATTCTACCATGTGCAGCAATACCTTTGAGTGATCCAGACTGAGTGCATGACAAAGGAGTCCAAAATCAGGTCTGCTCAACTTCTTGATAAGTACCTTTAAAAATCTATCCTTATCAGTGTTGCCTTGCATTGCACAGTGATGCTGTTATGAGCTTCAGGGGGCCAGGATCAAAGATTCCTGTCTCCTCATTCTCTACATTCCATCTCCTCTGCTTTTTTTCCTTCATTGTTTTGGGTCTTCTTAGACTGAAGGGGCGTTCAGAGCTGGGCAGAGGTGAGCCTTGAGTAGAAGCTCCTGGATTTTGAAATCTGCTCCCTTGAAGAAAGGCATTAATTAGCTGCTGACTTCTTAGTGACACATGGTTCGTGCCAAATGCTGACCCATGACATGGGGTTGCTGTCACTAGTAAATCTGGACTGTGGGTCAACGGCATGATATCTTGGAAGCCACTATCAGATTGGAGAAGAGTTTCCCCCAGAGCTGGCCAAGACAAAAGTGATCAGTATACAGGGACTGGCTGATAGTGGTGGGGCATTTTTCCCCTCCTGCATTCTTTCAAAGTTGTGGTGTTACCAACTCTGGTGGTATTTTTCACTCATTTTGTGCTGAGGCAAATTGCTTCCTGAGATATACAAAAACAAGTTCCTATTCCTTCAAAATAAAGCCTTCATTTATTTGAAGATTTTCTTCACTTGACAAGGACCATCTCACATGCTGGGAAAAGGAAATCTCTTGATTCGTGTAATAGGCTCAAGAAATTTGGTGGATACATGGCTCCTCCTCCCCATGGTGCCAGTACTACTCAGGACTGGGGCTAGCAGCAAGGGATTTTGCACGACATGTGTGCTCAGGAGCAGGTTTCTGGATTCTCTTTTCTTCATGTTGTTTTTTGGAAACATGAGTGATTTTCCTTGTGGATCTGATTGCCGAGAGTGATGATTTATTTCGTGTGAACCATTGAACTCCACTCATCTGGAAACAACTTTGATTGCTACTGACCTTAAGCTGAGTCAGTGACTGAGAATGAAATGTTCTGGTTCTCCTTCTCACCCTAGGACCCTTGCATTCCTTTCTTCTTTGTGTAATGTGAAGCTATGCACAGGAGTAAGCACTTTTACAAATAATAACATTTGCACACCAAATATCAGTGAAAACAGGCCTGCTGAAAGTGTAAATATATGTGTTTAATATATTAAATTATAATATAATATATAAATAAAATATAATATATTATTTGGTAGCATATAATTAAAATGTTATATCAATATTATTTCGATATGAGAGCTCATGGGATTTTAAGTTCCTTTCACTGAGGCTTCTTATACAGTCTCTTATCTCTCCAGAAAAGCTTCTCTTCAGGGGTTTACAGTATTTGAGGGGGACTCACTTGATCTTGAAAAAATGCCTTGGTTTTTATTAGCATTAGAGCAGGATCTAGTGGCAAATTGACCAGAGCTGTAATGGATCTATCCATATAGAGGAATGCTTTTTGGTTAACTGGACCCTGAAATGTAATATAGTACATGGTATAGGAACATGGCAGAAAAATCCTGCATACTCAGAATAGAAATCAGCATGAGGAATGAGTGAATTGTCTGCTCACAAGTCTCTGACTTCTTTGCTTCTATCCACTAACTCTTCTCCCTTCTAGAGTACTCTTATTAAAGACTATCATATCCTTGAAAGGAAAGCGAAGGAAGCTCAATCTACAGGAGAAGCATCACCCTGCTGCCTCCCAGTTGCCATCCCTCCTCTCTCTGAAGGGCATAAACTCTTGACCTGAGGATAGATGATGAGCAGCAACCTAAAAATGATTTGCTTCTGCTGGCTACTCAGCATCTGGCACCAATGAGGAGTAGCTGAAATGCTTTTGTTAATATCTCTTCCACATGTTTCCTGAGTATTTTCCCAAAGCAGCTTAGCTCTGTGCACTGAACTCTCATTTCCTAATGCCAGTGACTGAAAGTGTATACCAGGGGATAATTGCAAATCCATGTCACTTCATCCAGTCACATCATCTGTGTCCACTCCCTGTAAATCTTTGAGAATGACTGATGCAAAATGGTGACACAGGAGCATTGCATGATTCATAATGCATGTTAAATAAAACACAGGGTTGCAGGGAGAACAGGCAATCCTTCTTTTAAAACAGGACTTAGCTTTTTAGAGAGTGAGTTTACACAAGGCTCTGGTCAGACGAGGCATTTTTAGAAAACTGAATAAAAAGATAGGCTGTAATAAGGCTAGCTGACCCCCTCAGCTTTAATTTAGCAGCTGTGGGTAGTGTTGAAAACTACTGGATGGATAAAAAGTGACTTAATCTCCTGGATCTCTGGCACACTGTACAACTCCAAAATTCCTGTTGTCATATCTTAACAGCTACTGTTCATTGCGAATGAAGGGTTGGAGCTACTGGAATGATGTCTACCTGTACTTCTAACACACCTTCATTTGCTATACAGGAGAGATTTTGGCTGTTTCTCAGGCATTGAGAGATGGGTCAGAGATTTGTCTTGTGGATCTACAAAGCACCTGGTTTGAGGAAGAGCTTCTGGGCAGAACTACAACAACGTAATTCTAGTTAGAGCTGAGACATAAACAGCAAAGTCACTTCCATGCAGTCACTTTGGGGTGTGATCTCTTGCTACTTTTCCCCCCTTTTAACATTGAAGACATTTTGCATTCTGACTTCCCCAACCTGTCTTTGCTCAAAACCTGCAGAAATGAAAGTACAAAAACACATACAAATTCTTTAGGAGAGGAGAAAAAAAAGAGTCAACAAAGTCTGTTTTCAGATGAGTCTTGCGATAGTTCTGCTGGAAGGGCTCCTCCTTGGATTACTGTACTAGTTATTTATGCACAATGAAAAGTAGACAAGGGGCTACTGTTGCACTTGGCCTTGCTATTAACTTATCTCTTGCTTTTCTAAATGTCAAATCTTTATGTTTGGGATATGGAGCTTTTCATCCTGGTGGGAGATTAAGAGAGAGAGCCGGAAAAAAATTAATCATCCTTTTTAAATACTCCATTTCCTGATAATGAAGGCAGGGACAGTTGTGCTATAGTTGTACTTCAAAGCAATAATGCTGTGTGATCTTACTGTCCCAAACACCAAACAGAATAAGGACTTTTTTTTTTCATGATTAATCTACTGCTTTCTTCCAAAAGCTTAAAAACTATTGTTAAAAGTGTATTTGTTTCTGAGTCAAAACTTCACAAACATTTGAGGTGAATGGAGAGGTTTGGCAGAGGAAGCTGAAGAGTGGGTGAGATATTCATGACTTGTATTAGTAGCTTCTGTTTTGTACAGATAAATGAGTATCAGACACTGATAACCTGATAATTGACCTAATAATAATTTCCAATGTTTACAATATGTTTGCAATTGTCTTCCCGTGCCTTTATTTCTTCCTAAGCTGAAATTTGTGAAATACTCTGTGCTTCTTCACTGGATGGATTCGCTCTCCCCTGACAGACTGAAATAACTTAAAAACTTGCTTTATTAGACACATTATCTGCACAGGGAAGAAAGTGACTTGTGTCTATAAAATTAATACTGGCCGAGGAATAGGTTGCTTCAGCTTGGGTTTTGGATTTCCTTTGGCAGATAAGCAAAGGCTTTATTCTGCTGTCTGTGAGATGACTTCTGAGCTGTTCATGATATCTTTCACCTCAGTTTCACAATTTATGGATCTTAAAGTTGTTGTGGTGGGGTTTTTCTCCCTTTTGAGGTCCCTTCCTGTGTTAAAACACTTTGTTCAGCCTTGACTAGCATTGCTTTGTAAGAAGGTCTTTGGAGGTGCCTGGCTGCAAGGAGAGGGCATTTAGAGAGGCAAGAGGAAAAGGGAATCCTCTCTTGCTGACTTTTGTAGTTCAAGGTGGGCCAGCATATTGCAGTCCCAGGGAACTGTGTATGTCCTATTCTGAACTAGGAGATTGAAAATTCCTGCAGTCATTGAGATTCTTAGTTTTGTAACAGAGGTAAGGCTTTGCTGAGTCAATATCAGTGAAAACATGTCTCTTGTTTAAGACACTACTACTTTCTGTGTTCTTGGTACAGATGTACAGCTTGCTAACTCTGTGAAGTAGTAGTGTATCAAATAGTCAGAAAGAAAGAGATTTCGTTACTCAAAGACGAAGTGAAAAAATATTATATGTGCATATACATATATATATGCATGCAAAAGAAAAATCTATAGAATTATATAGTAATCAAATAAATGGCAGGTTATATAAAAACAAAAAAACTATTAGGGAAACAAAAGAAAAAAAAGAAAAAACAAGTTCCATGAAAGCGAAGGATTACAAGCATAAATACCTGAGCAATAAAATAAATTTTGAAAATTAGGTGACACATTACTAGTTGGATATTTGGGAAGGGAAAAAAATACCCCATTAAATATAACTCTGTGTGCCTGTAAAAAAGAAGAATTAATTTTCACATTGCGGAGACTCTTATATATCTTTAGTATCTGAGAAGGATGATAGCAAATATCTATGGCAAATTTTTTAAAGCCAGTAGGCACAGTTAACTTGTACTAATATAGAGTGGAAAAGTTGGCTAAAGAGATGAGTGTTGTACATCAGTGTGATCAGTGACTGTCAAGATGCTTTGTCAGCACTGCTGCATTCTGATTTTTAAATTAGTGCTGTTTTGTGTAGAAGTAGTGTTATAGATCAAAATCAAGGTAAATGAAAAATCCTACAGCTCTTTGCAAATGAGGAGTCCTCATAGATTAAGCAAGATATTGTCAAGGCAGTCACAAGACTGAAACTAGTGCTTATTTTTAGCAACAGTCTAAGTTCATTACTAAGAAAATGTGGAGATAATACAGGAATCAGCAGACTGTTAAATTGAGAGATAGCAACAATGTGATAAGTATTCAGCATTCATGTGTTCAGCCATTTTCCAATGATATTATATAATCCAGGGGTCAAAGAAAGCCAGACACGACTGTAGAACACGGACTTTGGACCTGGAGAGGTGCCTGTGCAGAGATTTCAGTAACAACCCTCTGCAGAGAGGGACAACTAAGGCTGTGCTGGGCTGTTCAAAACAACAGGACCAGGGGGACAGCTTCTCCCCCTGAGAGAACCCTCTAGTGCTGCTAGATTTGGCAGTCAACACAGAAGCTGTTTGAGAAACAGAAGGATGGGAAAACTGAAGACAGCAGAATAGATACGTACAAGTGGTCTGAAGGCTGAAGAATACACTCTGCAGGTGGATATAGAAGTGTCTGGGAGGTGTTTTGATTGAAATCTGTCTTCCTAGGAAGCACAGACTAGCTATAAAAAGGCAAAGAGGAGGAAGGCAGCAGAGTGAATGCTAGCAGCTGATCCTGTACAAATTTCAAGGAGGAAAAACTCATTAGTGAAGTACATAAGCCTTCAGGACAAGTTAGGGACTGAATTTGCTGCCCTTTAAATTCTTCAAATCAAAATCCAATGCCTTTTTTTTGACAGGTTCATGCGTTTAACACAGGGACAATTGGATGAAATTTACTCATGTGATGTACTAGAGGGAACAACAAATAACCTTGTAGTCCTTTTAGGCCTTAAATTTTGTGAATAGACTATGTGGAATTTTCTTACTAGCTGGCAGCAGTGGAATAGGAATGATCATTGTAATCATGTATTTTGAGAAGTCTTAACTCATTATTTCATATCACCTGAGATACTAATTTGAATAGTGATTGCAAATGGAGTCCTATGCTGCTTCTGGTTCCAAGTGTGAATTTTTACTGTCTTATTTTACATTGATTACACTAATGGACGGGTACAGCCAGCTCTCTCTGCACATATTTTTTTAAGAATTCACAATTCATGGGGATATTTCAAGTTTTAGGAACTTGATATAAGCTGGTATTGTTTATTCTGTATGTTTGTATTCACTAGAGTAAAAAAATACTTTTTTACTAGCAACCATCTAGTATTATATCTTATAATTTCTGGCCTCAACTAGGAAAGCAGTCAGCAGGACTGGTTCTAAGACAGACTGTACCAATTGTAACAGAAAAATATTATTGCAGCTTAGTATTTGGTGAGTTACTTTTTCTGAATATATTGAGAACTGCCATGATTTATGGAACTGGAAGCAATTAATCATAATGACAATACAAGAAGAAAGGAAAGATTCTGAAAAGAAATTATATTTCTGCCGGTAGCTGAAACAAGTGGGCACTGAGGTCTATTAAGCAATGCCTGTTCTTGAACGCATCAGTCCTGAACTCAGCTCTGGGGTTTTTGCATGGTAAAGGTACCCTACTTTCCTACAATTTTTTTAGAAAAATGAAACAAAGATTGCATAATTTAGAAGGGTTTCTTGGTGCACATACTTATAAGGACAGCTAAAGAATCACATTAATGTGTTAAATATTCACCTGAGCCTGAAAATTTCTGCATCGGATTTAATTTAAGGACGTTGCCATAACATTTAATCTATTCAAGGCTTGCCTGGCTTGTTTTTGTAATTGTCTGTATGTATGCAATACATACACACATACCTGCAAATAAAGATAAATGTGTGGCCAAAGAGGAAAAAATAATAAGAATCAAGTACCTATCAAAATGTATAGCATGGCAGTGGGGTTCTGTAAGTCATTTCTATATATATGTGGAACTTACCTGCAGTGCTGTTGTGGATGTTCATAAAGCCTGCAACCACTAAGGTGGGGTTTTCCTACATTATTTGGGGGGTGTTTGTGTGAACAGATATGAAATGGTCACCTGAAAGATTGACAGCAGCAGTATAAAAACATGTTTTTCAAAAATGACAGGAATGTTTTGTGGTTTGATATTCTGGTACATTCCATGCTACTGATTCAAAGAAATGTGAACAAACAAGAACCCCTGTCATGCAATTACTTACCTAGGTAAAGTTAAAGGGTTTCTAAGATGCTTTCATGCTAATACAATGGAATTCATAAGGATTTTTTTGAAGGCAATTGTCAAAACAATAAAATAAATGTACGTATGTGTGTCTGTTACATTTTCTATGGTGTAGCTTTATATGCCACGTGTGGGCACTTCACTATGATATTGCATGGCAGAACTACACAGGTTTCTATGTGAACCTTTTCTCTTTTCCATTTGGTTTTCTATACTAAAAATGTCAGTCCTGGTTTATCTTTACTGTCCTTGGCAGCTTTTGCAGAAAATTTGCATGATAACATCACAGGTACCCAAACCTTGTGATATACTTTTCTTATCGTTCTCAAGGACTGACAAAAAGGGATGAAGAGATAGGTGAGAGACTCAGTGAAGAGACTCAGTGAAGCCACATGTGTTTTCCATGCACAGAAAGTACATCTAAGTCAGGGGCTCAGGTAGGGTAGGAATGCAAAGTATGTCTGCAAACACTCCTCAGCACACCAAATAGACACAAAGACAGCTTTTGTCTAGGTGAATTTGGTTATTAACACCACTGTGACCATTGTTGCATGTGCTGCTGTGGAATAAATACATAGAGGATCTGAAGCAAGATTTGCCATAATTGTGCCACTGCAATCCAAGTCTGTGATTTTTAATGGGTTTCATTAAAATGTTGGTGTTTGCAGCAGTATTGGTTTGAGGCTGCGAAAAAAAATCTGTGTGACCTTTCCAAGCAGTAAGAGGAAAGCAGAATCTGTATTTATGTTTGAGACTGTTTACAACTGCGCATGCTAGAGTCTTTCTGTTGGGTGCTATCTACAGCACTGTGTTTATGGAGTGCTGCTATTGGGAGACCACAGACCATATTAAACACACAACATACACTCTCTTCTGGCAGTTTTAGGCATCTGGGTGTGTTTAAGGGCATGGTCCATATGCAATAGGCCATTGTTTGCACAGAGATTTGGGCACTGGTCTCTTTGGTGTTGCAATGCTTAATTGAGTAATTCCTCTATTCCATTTTTTACATTTACATACAATTCTATGGCTGAGACTTCAAAGGAGTGGGGATGTTTAAATCAGTGGGTGGTCAAGTTTCTGCTTGTTTATCCAATAACTTTCCAATAGAAAATGTAAAAAGCTTTCATAGATACAAGGATTTCCTTCTTCCCAGATGAATCTGGAAGAATACAAATTCCAAATTTTTCTTTTGTCATTTCTGCCTCAATGAATCTTGACTCTTTTGTCTCATTGTTACAGGGTTCTGTACTGAGTTGGAAAGGTTTTGTCTCTGTGCCAGGAGATGTGGGTTTGCAATCTGTTATGCACAAAAAATTTAACTAACCCTTCAAAAGTGAGCCACAGAATGCAGAACTGAGCAGACTCTTGTCTCTAGAGACAACTTGAGATAGTCAGAAATAGATAACTCTGTCTCTGAAAACTGCAGACTTTCTTGATTTACCCTGCATAAATTTTCTCAGTAGTGGGTAAAATGGTACCTAGTGGCACAATAATGAATTCATTACGGATCTTCAAAGTTTCAAGTGAGCGCTGTGAAAACTAGGCTATTTTCCCTCAATCTGAGACAGGTTTTTAGTGTAAGTATTCATGGGCCAAAGTAAAGCTCCTCAGTATCAAAAACTTCATTAGTCTTTGAAATACTAACCTTTGGGCTCTACTCTTTTTTATATAGTTTCCTAAGATTTATTGAACAGTCTTGCAAGGTGAAAAATTTACCTGTGCATTCCTGAATATATTAGCTGTGTAATTAGGTAACTGAAATTTTGTAGCACATAGAATTTAGGGTAACTCCCTCACTCTGAAGATTAAAGATCGAAATCTCTCCGATGGAAGCAATTTTTAAAGCCATCTATCTTTATGCTTACCTCAAAAAATGTTGAGAAAACACTGTGTTGTTTGGGGTTTTTTTGTTTGTTTTGACCATTTGGCAACTTCTCAACTCTACCTGTCTTCCACAAGAGCTTTTAAATTTGAATTATTTCTGGTAATATACTCCAAGAATAACAAAACTCCTCAAGTTGTATACTTAACTAATTCTGTGAGAGTTCTGAGAGAGCAATTTTAAGCCAACTAACTGCTTGCTGAATCACTGATTACCACCTTTGTCTTTGTCAGACCAAATTTCTTCAAGCACATCAAATGATCCGTATTTTACAGTGATGCAGAGAATTTTCAGGGAAGCCTAGGACATCTTTCAGTTGATGGGACCCATATGTGAAACATAGTCCAGAAATGGCTCCAAAGAACTTTCAGCATCAATCAACAAGATAGATGAAGGGGAAGAGAGAAGCGACACTACTTGCCCGCATATGAAGTCAATATGCAAGTGACAGAAAAGAGAAAAAAAAATTATTTAATTTATTTAAGATTTGTGTGATTAATATGCTGTATTGAAAATCAAACTGGATTGCTTTGTGATGATCAAATAAGTAGCAGAGGTAGGATGCTGAATATTATGAACTTTACATAACAGCCACCTCTCATCACTCTTTTAAAACATGAACCAATTTTTCTCCAGCACATCCCTGGATGAATAAGTGCACTGCTGTCTAAAGGGTGGTAAGCTTGAAACACACAAAAGTGTAGGGAAGGAAAAAAAGCCCAAGATTGCACAGAAACTGTTTTCCTGCCTCTTGATACATTGTGGTTGACAACAGATCACACACCATCCCTTGCCTGCAGCCTACAAAGAAGGTACTTTTTAAAAAAAGCCTGTATTATTAATTTTCAAGAAGATGAAAATGTCTATAGAAATGCCAGTGTCATATATGAAGACTGGACTGGCCAAAATACATGAAGCACTGTATGATTTAGATTTTATACTGTTCAGTCAGTCACATCTTTATTTCCTCTCCTTTGAAAGAGATGTATTTTAAAATAGCTGTATTATGTTAAAAATCTATGCCTTGCCTTAACACTGAGTTTTATATCCCATCCTTTCATGTGTGTATGTGTGTGTGTGTGTGTGTCTGAGATTACTTTATTAACTGTCAAGAAAACATCCTTTAGGGGTTACACGAAATCTTTTATTTTGCAATCAGTGAGAGGGCATTTCAGATTATATCCAGTGATATTTATAATGTGGCTTTTGCTGGCCTAACATCTCACCTATTCTGCTCCCAAACAAGAATAATACTCTGGCAAAAGTAAACCACACATATGTCACAAGGTGGACAATGAAGAAAGGAACTTCCTGGCTAAGAACTGGAACTGATGTGGAAAGATTTTATGTAAGATCTAGTTGCTGGTATATGTCTCATTTCTTCTGAGAGAGTTTTCCAGGATAGTTTGGCTAGTAAATCTACTCTAGGGTATGTAAAGACAGTAGTGTGGGCTCTGTACTTTTGTCTTAGCTAAAAGTATACAGACAGCAGTCAGGGTTGCAAAGTGGTGTTGGTACAGTGCTGTGGTGCTGCCTTCAGCTCCATGAAAGCTGAAAGAATTTTCTAATGGATAAAATCTGGATGTACTGAACATACTAGAATGATGGAAGGACAGAGAGGAGAGAAAAGTAACTCACCCTGACTATACTATTTCTGTTCATATGGAGATCATGTATGGATTAAGAAAATCACAGAAAAAGTAAAATGAAGGATTATAGGGAGTTTAAGACCAAGGTAGAACTGTTGCATGGAAATTCAAGATTACTATGCAGTTGACCCTTTGCATATAGGTTACACTAAGTCCAGCTGCCAAGACACTCAGCTTTAAGGATGTAGGTTGTCCCATTGACATGGCATGTTTGTGTAGCTTAAACCAAACATATTCCTAAGGTTTTGCCAAGCCACAACTTTACTAGGTGCTCTGTCCACCAAGAAAAACACGGTTTTCCATCTTAGCAATTAAACTTTCACCTAAGAAGGTGGCTATTGGGTGTCCAAATTCTGCTTAATTTTATATGCACTGGCATTGCGTTGGCTTAGGTAGCTCCTGTCCTGTCCTTCTGGCTACTTATGCGTTTGGTTTTTGTGTCTTTCCACCACAGCTTGCTGCTGCTTTAGCTGTGCAACCGCAGCTGTTTGTGGAGCTGCCTGGGAAACTGAATCACTGAAGTGATCCAGGAGAAAAAACAGTGCTTTGTAATGAGACCGTCTTCACACTTCTCTTTGGCATTTTTCCCTGTGAAGCCACCACATTAATGCCCCTATAGGTCTTTAAAAGCCACAGAGAAAATGATAAATATTTAAAAAATTATTTTAAGATTTAATTGGCAATAGAACTGAGACTCCTCAGAGAACTATGCCTACGCTGCAGTACTTGTAATCATACTCCAAAGATGACAGCTATATCCTTCTACCTTGAGGATGAGTCTGACCCATTTCCTTTAACAGAGAGAAAGCTCTTCTGCCCTTCTTTCTTCAGATTTAAGAACAGAGGGACTTGCACCCTAGAGACATGGGCTTTTTTAGTTCTGTAGACTCAAGTTTTCCATGGCTTTTCTGCCTTGCATTTCTTTTGCCTAAGCATAGAAGGCGCTCTTACACTGCCATCTGCAGCTGGGAAAGGCTGCTCCTAGAGCAACACGCTGTTTGAGCTGTTGGTTTTGGCCGAGTAAAGCAGCCAATGGTCCTGTCCCAGGACACAAGGCAGAGCTGATAACAAATAAGCAAACATATTAATCTGTATTTCTGCAAAGGTAAATATCTTTCTGTAAAAGTAAATAAAGTTATTTGCATTTAGGGGAAGAAAAAGTCCATTGAGAAATACCATTGTAAAAAGCTGTGAGTAGCTCTAATCCATAATGTCTTCTCCAGGTATGAAATCCTGCCAATTAATCTATGTTTATTGATAGGTTTTCAGCTGTTCAAATTGTCTCCCTTGCACTGGTTTGAATTGTCTGAAATTGTTTTCACAGGCATATAAGAATGCAATGTAATACGTAGATAAGTGTGTGCATGCATATGTGCATGCACATGTATATACATATGTGCAGATATACATGTACCTATGCATGTATATGTATATCTGTGTATACACTGGAAAGCTCTTCAATGCTGAAAAGCTTTTCAACACTCACGTTGAAAGCAGTAAAAAAGTTAAGAGTGAGTTAGAACCAGGGGCACATACTGAATATGTCTGGGGAGCGGGACATGTCCATGGGCCAGATCACACCAATGGAAGATGTACTTAGGGGTGAAATAAAACCACCAAACACTTCTCTCTCTTCTCTCTTCTCTCTTCTCTCTTCTCTCTTCTCTCTTCTCTCTTCTCTCTTCTCTCTTCTCTCTTCTCTCTTCT